>CM019071.1:151563732-151785478 GCA_009667805.1 Leptobrachium leishanense
TAGTTTCAACTAAAAAACTACCTAGTTATTTTCAAGTGAACCAATATTCTGAACAAGATGGTCGCCGGCCCACAATGGCGTCCATCTTCCAGCCTATTTCCACTACATTCCCCCTTGGCTCAAGCCTCAGGCTCTTCTCCTGAGACTTGTAGCCATTACACCTCACTGCTTCTATTCTCAAGTTCCTCATATTTCGGGGGCCTGTTTTTGTCGGGAACATACCTTGTGGGATAATCAGTGGTATATTTTGTGTCTGTGTGGGTGTCAGTGCCTTCTTGCATAGCAGCCATAGGCAAAGTCCTATACGATACAGTAGTGCCCCTACAACCAAGATCACCACTACCATCAGAATCATAGATCCAATCTGTGAAATAAATCTGAGAATGGATCCAAACCAATCTCCGATTGCTCCGAACCCACAAAGTGGATTCCAGCCTTCAGCAGCGATCCTCCTTGCTGTGTCCTGCAACTGTGCTACCTTTTCTTTGTGATCTTGAATCACCTGATAGTAGTCAGGGACATCATGTGTAGCATTCTTGATGAATGTGCACATTCATAGTGCATCGTCATCTCACACAACCCATTCAGAGCTGCACTAATCTGTTCCAGTGCCATGTTGTGTATCATTTGCACCTTTCGTATCTCTCGTACTTCCAGATTCAACAACTGAATATCCAACTAGTCTTTATCAAAATCTCATCCATCAAACTGGCATAACTGTTCATTCTTGCCATCAACTCTCTTCCCCATCCAGTCCAGGCCGGAAGCCAAACCCATACTCGATCCGCTTTCTTAAACAACTCTCTCTTCTGTCTCTCAAACACCAGTGGTACCTAGGGTGAAGTATTGTATCTGAATTAGTGTCCTCCCCCCTTACCTTCTGGATCGGGATCAATTTAGCCAAATAACACATTTCCGTCACTGTATGTGGTACCCATGTGTAGCACACTCCTTTACAACAACACTGATATCCTCCTTTCACTATAAATGGTGATGAATATAGTGTTCCCTTTGTTATCGCTATTGCAAACTGTCTCAACCGTCTCATCATGTCCCCTATATCCTGCCTTCCCACTGGTTGCGTTCGCAATCTCTTCCTCTTGTTCTCTAGTGAACTGCCTGCATCGTATGTAATATAAATGTGCCTTCAGTCCTGTTCTGATATGTAAATGTACGATGTCCAATTGAACTGACTTGAGTTGCACGCCCCACCCTCATTACTTATCTCTCTATCTGGGCCTAGTTGAAACACACCACTCTGGTTGGTACACTGGTCCTATTATAGGATGCCCAGGACTGAATGGTTCTGGTTTCTCTCTTGACATATCAACTGTCTGTACTGTAACATTTTCTGATGCAAACATACTCAAATTCATTGGGACAGATGCGAATGGTATATGAATTGTCTCTGGGTGCAGTCTACTACACACCCAACATGTGGTCTGTCCAGACTTTAGCATAATCATAATTATTTTAAATTGCACAAGTAGGTGTCCTTATAGCTTAGTTCCAGATGACGCCTCTCGCTTTTGTCTCCACATGGTACGGTTCTCCATCACCGGGTGTGTGCCATTCCGATTTTTGGTGATGCTTGGACACTTGGGACATGCTTCACGTGACAGTCCATAAATCAGATGTGCAAGAAACAAAATCAGTACCAGAATTGCCCCCACTGTCAAAAACCCTTGGGCAACTCTCTTCGCAGTCACATAAACCCAATCCCTCCCCGCCGGAATTTCAAAAACAAAAGACATTTCCGGTTGATCACGGGTCGGGGCCGGGCCCCTAAAAAAACAGCATTTTTCCATCAGTGGATAATTAGATCTCGCTGTAATCCATCAGAAACCCAAGGGTTGAGTATCTTGGATGCTTTCAATCGAATCTCTCAGGGGCTCATGACTGTGGTCTTTGATAGCTTTAGCCTCAGTGGATTGTTCTCGTTGGGGACGACCTTCCATACTGGTTCAGGATTGGCTGCAGCTACCTTCAATCTGGAGTGATGTATCCACGGGACCACCTCGGCAACCTTTACTGCTGTAAGTGGTTGATAACAGGACAAAATAAGGACCTCTCCATTTTGGGCCTAATGGATCATTTTTCCACTCTTTTACCCATACTGAATCACCTGGACAATATTTATGCAGTGGAGGTACAAAAAGTGAGGTATATTATCTCCCACCCAAGTATTCAATTTCTGCATTGCCTTACCCAACAGTACAACCTGATCATTCAATTTAATTTCCCCTAATGCCCGAAGGTCCCCCCTTAGTCCATTAATCAAGGGGTAGGCCGCCCGAACATAAGTTCGTACGGACTTAGCTTCAATTGGGGGGGTGGGCATGCACCTAATGTGTAATAAGACTATCGGGAGCACATCCAACCAGCCTAGTAACGTTTTTTGGCACAATTTGGACATCAGAGTCTTTAGGGTGCGGTTCATTCTCTCGACTTTTCATGAACTTTGGGGCCTGTAGGCAGTGTGTAGCTTCCAGGTAATACCCAATAGGCGGGCAAGTTGCTGTAAACAGTTCTGTACAAATGCAGGGCCATTGTCCGACCCTATTTCAAGAGGCAGTCCGTAGCATGGTATTATTTCTTTCATCAGACTTTTCACCACCTCCGCTGTCTTTTCTGTTCTTGTTGGGAAAGCTTCCACCCATCCTGTTAGGGTGCACACCATTACCAGTAGATATTTGTATCCTTTGCAGGGTGGCAACACTGTGAAATCTATCTGTAATTGACGCCATTGGAGACACAGCCCGATTGGCTGTTTCCCTGGAGGTTGAGACGGGCCTGTTCTTGGATTATTCTTGGCGCATGTCACGCACTCTGGCCTATTGCTTTGCAGATTACTGACAGTCCTGGTACGTAGAAATGTGGCTCCAGTTGCTGTTCATCATTTCTTCCTCCATGGGTACTTGCGTGGTGCGTTCTTACAATCTCAGGCGCCAGTGTTGCTGGTAGAACTATTTGTCCATTCTCTAACTGGAACCATCCGTCTTCTCCATATCCGCCTTGTTCTTCTGACAGCCATTTGTTTCTCTTTCTCTGAATATACAGATTCACTCAGTGTAGGAGTGCAGCCACCACTGGTTTTACTTTTGTATCGTGCAATTCTCCACGGTTTCCCCAGACAAATTCTTCTTCGGGAAATAGTATCGCCTTGCGAAAAACAGCAGATCTTGTCTGTCTTGTGAATCTCGCACTGCTGGTATAAAAAAATTCATTGCACTTTTCTTCATTTTTGGCAGCTTATTTCTGATAAGGATTTCCATGAGGAAGAACCTTACCAACGGGGCTTGGTATTCTTCTGCTCCCAATTCTCCCAGACTCAACAATATCGTGTGATTCTTAGATTATTGTGAGGGTTGGTTGTTAAGATTTTCAAAACGTGAGGCGAAATTTTCTGCTCGTTCAACTTCAGTTACTTCTGTATCTTCTTCTCCATACTCCCATTAATTTTACGCCGAAGAATTTCAGCATCATTTTGTATGCTCTGCGCAATCTTTGCTGAACTTCTGAGGTGTTAATCATTAGGCATGTCTCTTTGAGGATTCAGAGGAGTAGATAAAAATTTCGACCTTGAAACTGGGTTGGGAAAAGCCATTGGATATAGTCATGATTTAGTTCTAACAGTTCATACTCATCTTGCCATTTGTGCAGTATAATTTCAATAAACTCGCCTTTGGGTTCAAATTTTCTCCAATTCATATAAAATTCATAATTTGGCATGAGAGGTTGAGGCTCTTGCTTGCAGAGCAGAACTTTGGCTTGATCAATTGTCAACAATGGTTTTGCAGCAGCCTTTGCGGCCTGGTCAGCACGCCTTGTTGCCTTTGGGGATTTCATCATGACCTTTCTGGTGGCCACGACAATGCATAATACTGACAGCACTTGGTTTCCATACAGCCTCTAGAAGGGCTGCAATTCTCAGCCGCATACTTGATTTTGTGTCCTGAAGAAGTAAGTAGGCCTCTTTCTTTGTAGAGTGCACCATGTGCATGGACTGTCATGAAACGTACTGGAATCAGTGTAGATATTCACCCTTTTACCTTCGAAATTTCAGAGCTCTGGTCAGGGCTGTTATTTCGGCATTGTGCAGATGTGTGGCCTGGTAGTGGATTTTGCTTCGATAATCTCTTCTGCTGAACACCACTGCATAGCCGGAGACTTTCTTCCCATCATTCATATAGCTGCTACCACAGTGAATAGCTGTAGAGTCGTATTTGTCTAGGGTACGGCTTTCAAATCTGCCTGCTACTGAACACTTCTTCATGACTTGGAGGCATTCATGATTTGGATCCTCTTCACAGTCAGGCAGTAAAAGTAGCAGGGTTCAAGTAGCGATGAGGTCCAAATGAACCGTGGATTCTCACACATCATAGCTTGGTACTTTCGTCATCCGGCTGTTGCTGAACTAGTAGCTTCCTTTCACGTCGAGCAGGGCTTTGACAGCATGGGGCACCTTGACATGAAAGAACTTGTCCAAGGGTCAGCTTGTCTGCTTCTGCTATCAACATTGCGTGGCTGCCACAGCTTTCAGGCATGGGGTAGGCACAGGCCACAGAATCAAGTTGTTTGGAGAGGTAAGGCCAAGGCCTTAGCCAAGAGCCAAAACTTTGAATCAGCACTCCTGTATCTGTTGATTGTGTTCATCACGTACAGCTGAAGGGCTTGCTGTGATCTGGCAATCCCAATGCAGGGGCTTCCATTAACAGAGTCTTTAATTTCAGAAAGGCTGCTGTTTGTTCTTCTTTCCCAGAGGAAGGGGTCATGCTCTCCCCCCTTGGTGGCTTGATGGAGGGGTTTAGCAATGTCTGCGAAGTTGGGGATCCACAGGCGGCAGAAACCCGCAGCTCCCAGGAATTCACAAACTTGTCTCCTTGTCTTTGGTTAAGGTATTCGGCATACTGCTTCCTTTCTCTCAGCCCCCAGTGCACGCTTGGTACCTGTTAATTGAAAACCGAGATACTTCACAGTCTGTTTACATATTTGTGCTTTTCTTTTGGACACTCTGTAACCTGCAAGGCATAGCAGATGTAACAGGGCTTTAGTGGCAGAGAGACAGTCTTTTTCTGTGGGAGAGGCCAGTAATAAATCGACATACTGCAACAAAACAACTTTGTCTGGCTGAGCGTTGAAGGACAGGAGGTCCTGGCTGAGCGCGCACCCAAAAATCGTGGGCGAGTTCTTGAAACCTTGGGGGAGGAGTGTCCAGGTCATTTGATGACGCGCTCCCGTGGTGGAGTCCTCCCATTGAAACGCAAAAAGGGGCTGGCTTGCTGGAGCCAGGCGGATGCAAAAGAAAGCGTCTTTTAAATCAAGCACCGTGTAATATTTTGTATCTCCAGGAATTAATGCCAGCAGATTGTATGGATTAGGGACTACAGGGTGTAACGTTACTGTGGCCTCGTTAACCGCTCGTAAATCTTGGACCGGGCGGTACTCTTGTGTGCCCTCTTTCAGTACTGGCAACAGAGGTGTGTTCCACGGTGACACGCAGAATTTCAATATGCCGTGATCTTTAAGTCTCTGCAAATGTGTTTGGATATTCTGCTTGGCTTTTTGTGGGATGTAATATTGTCTTAGAGCCACAGGCACTGCCCCCGGTTTTAAATCAACATATACCGGAGGGATATTTACAGCTAGCCCGGGCGGGTTGTCCTCGGCCCACACACCAGGGATTCCCAGGAGTAGTGTGTACGGGTCCGGGTCGACCAGCGGCGTTGGTGCTGTATGCCATTCTTCTTCTCTGGGCATAATTACTGCAATTTTTGCGGGTTGGATACACTGGCTGATTGGGCTGTGCTGCCGTGCAGAGCTGCCACTCTCAGGCAGGTCTAATCTAGCGTGACCCCCGGGGAGAAATGTAATTTGGGCTTGCAATTTGCAAAGGATATCCCGCCCCAGGAGCTGGATGGGACATTCGGGCATATACAAAAATTCATGTTCAACATTATGCCCACCCACACTACATTTTCGTGAAGCAAGAAAGGGGTACTTTGCGGATACCCCCATTGCCCCCCACAATATCAACCTCAGTTCCCACGGGGGGAGCAATTTGCTGTGTTACAACAGAATATTCGGCACCGGTGTCAACCATAAAAATGTCATCTTTATTTCCCACTCTCATAGTGACCGTGGGCTCGTGATTACCGAGCGGGATGGGCCCAGGTCCGTGTCAATATGTACCTTGCCCTTCAAATGACGTCCCCGCCAACCCAACAAATCCTGCACCGGCACCATCATTTCTCTCATATCTGCCGTTTGTTACTTGACCATTAGGGGCCTGACCTCCTGATTCCCCAGCTTCCCCCGGCACACCAAATTTAGCCAAAAATGCCGGACAATCATTTTTCCAGTGACCTTCGCCCCAGCACCATGCGCACTGATTGGGCCCCAGGGGTTCCCTAGGGGCTCCCCTACCTCTACCTCCCCTCGCTCTCCCTCTGTCTGGGGCACCTCTCCCTCCATTTCCCATATATCCGACCACCCCTGTATATCCTCTTTGCTTCCTCATCTCCTCCCGTTTTTCTTCTATATCCCAGTTATGGTACACTTTATTAGCAATTTCTACCAATTCGCTAATACCTTTACCCAAAAACCCATCTTGTCTCTGTATTTTATTCCGTATATCTCTCTGTGACTGACCCACAAAGGAACAATTAATTAACCTCTGATTCTCCGCTGCTTCAGGGTCAATAGGACTATACGTTCTGTATGCATCTAGTAACCTTTCTAGAAATGCACTTGGGGTTTCTTTAGAATCTTGCACAATATCCGCTATTTTTCCCATATTTGTGGGCTTTTTCCTTCCCGCTTTAACACCCATTATTACCGCTGTGCGGTACGTCTGCAGGTGAGCAATGCATGCAGCGGTATTGTACGGCCACTTGGGATCTGTTTTGGGGTAGTGTTCCTCTGCCCACGCTTCTGGCTGGGCTCTGACATCTTCTACGGCTTGGGCAAGTAAAATATTTTGCGCGCTACTATTTATTCGGGCTCTTTCCTCAGTAGTGAACATTGTCAGCATTAATTGATGACAATCTGCCCATGTGGGGTTATGTGTGAGCATGACTGACTCTATCATACTGGCCACTGCTGTGGGATTAGTGGAATACAGTGGTGTGTGTGTTTTCCAATTGAACAAATCTGTTGTTGTAAATGGAACATATGTGTATTGCACTGGCCCAGGTGCCCCGTTTTCCAATAAGGGACCTGGCACCTCCCGTAGGGGCATCTGCATTTTACTCTTACCAGGGTTGTGTTGATATAAATATCGGGGTTTATATACATCATTCGCTGCGCGAGTGGTAGCACCTTGCTTTATACCTTCACTCTCATCACCATCATCACTGTCCTCTCGGTCTACCAATTTATACATACTCCCATCGGCATTTCGATCTTTCCTGGTGGGACCTCTCTATCTCCTCCAACCACTGCCCCCTCTTCCGCAACTCCGCCCGCCGGAGTGGAGGGAGCCGGCGGAGCAGTAGCCGCCACCCGCCTCCCCCCCTCCGCAGCCGCGGCACGCAAAGCTTCTCTAGCTGCCCATAATGTGATAGATAGGGCGGGGACAGGGCATCAATCTCTTCCGGCTGTTCTACCAACATAGTTACATAGTTACATAGTTATATAGGCTGAAAAAACACCGGTCTTTTCTTTTTATTATTTTCTTTATTGGGGGGTACCTGCTTCTTGTTACGTCCCGCCATCATTATAAAATGACTTTTATCCCTTACACAATACTTCCATATATCTATATATGGGTACTGGTCAGGATATCTGCATTTCCCGGTGACTTGGGAATGCACTTTCTGTATTAGCTCCGAGTCCATTGACCCCTGCTCTGGCCACTCTGGAACCAGCAGTGGCCACGCCATTGTACACATTCCTGTTAATTTCTCTTTAGTTAATTTTACACCATAATCATGTGTTGTATATAGTGCTTCAAAATTCCGCACCATATACCCTAGGGGCGTCTCACCCTTCTTTACCTTTCTTGGCTTGGATGATCCGTTACCCATTGTTACTTTTAAAAGCTACAACCTTTTTACAATACAGATATTACTCTTTAGCAAGAACACTTAGAATTTACAGTCTGGTACTTCAGTCAACAATTCATATATATCTGACTCGCTTCCTCCGTCAGTAGCCGGACTGCAGTCGCCTGAGCCGGAAACGTACCTTGGGAGTCCACTCTCAAGTTTGCTTTCTCGCAATGCGAGTAGGCGCTCGTTCACTCACAGCAGTCTCAGCAATCAATCACAACCCATACCGTACCAGATACTTTCAACACAAAACAATACATAAACAATTCAACTCTTTCTACTAGCCGAGGGCACACCGTCCCTCCTTTTGGCTCCTTATACCCCATTAATTGAGCTCTAACTCTTGACTGCTTGTGACTATGTGCACCCCGTTCTATAACTACACTCCCGTCTGCAATTCCAATTTGCCTATGAGTAATTCTACCCACCCGGCACCACTATCTCTGCAGCTACCGCTGGCCCCAATGAGCCCTCTTCACTACACGACGTACACACTAGCACTGACACAGGGCTCTAAGCCCGGTCACAGAAATCTCTCCGCCTTTCCTTTGTCTACGTGGTGAAGCTCTATTTACAAACACTGACTATGACTATGCAACTCCATGCGGCTCCCTTCTCCCTCACATACAGACTCTACCCTTTGGTCAACATCTGATCCCCCGGGTCCAGACACGCGCTAGGCACTTTCTGGCTCCCGTGCTTTCGGCGGCGGGTTCGGTATGTCAACGGGACCATGGCCACGGGTCCCCTTATCCAACTGCGGTCGGACGTTTCCCTTTATACCGGTATTTCCATTAGACATAGAAACATAGAAGACACTTTACCTATCGCCACGCTGTTCGCTGTTTCCTCGGACTCAGGGGTGTCCCAGCTTCCCGGGCCGGGGGTCCGTTTGGGACGAGACGAGGTCCACTGTACAGGAAATCCTGCTTGGCGCCTGCAGATGTCAGCTCACCTTCAACGGACGCCCAACCGGCGGGATCACTCGCACCTGCAGTCAACCGCTACAGTGTCCAGCAATCGTTACCGTGCCGGCAAGGGCCCGTATCCCGGACGAGCCCCCAGAAATGTAACCGGAATCCACTTGGTTCACTCGGGACGAGGCCGGACCGGACACGAGCAAGGATTGTCTGGACACGAGTCTCTTCAGGAAAGGCAAACTTTATTGTGACGTCACAGAATGCTCAGACAGGATTGAATCGCAAAGACTGAGCATCGATTATACAGTGTCCTGTGGTTTTATACCTCAAATACATAATTAGGTACATCCCAATTAGCCCACCTCCCGGTGACTCTATCCCACCCCACGTGGGTTAGTACCTCCCTTAGTCTAATACAAAAGACATTTCATTAATTGGCCGTAAATTGGCAAACTTTGTGTTAGTAACAGTAAATCATGATTAGTTACTCTTACTGTTCCGGGCTGCGCCTGGTTCCCTAGCTTCCTCAATTATTTGTTACAGATGGCACCTGGTCTGATCTCTATACTCCTTTGTATTTCTGCGGGCCCCAACGACCTTGATGTATCTTTCTTCTGTGCCGGGAACAGCAGAGATCTTTCTCAGCGCTTTAATTGTTTTTCTGCTAATCTCAGCACATTCCTAAATTTCTATGTATGCCTGATTCTAGTTTCAACTAAAAACTACCTATTTATTTTCAAGTGAACCAATATTCTGAACAAGATGGTCGCCGGCCCACAATGGCGGCCATCTTCCAGCCCATTTCCACTACAGTATCGTTCAAGCGGGGTCCGAAAAAGGGCGCGCAAATGCCGGGCCAGACGCGGGGACCTAGTCGGGCTCTCGGTAGGACCCGGTGGGAAGCGCCGACCCCCGCGGCTAACACCGGAGGGTAGCGGCGTCCCCAGACACAATTGAGTGAAAGTCTAAAACACAAAATATAGAAAGTAATGGAATATAACATAAAATTTTACAGGACAAATTATGGAAACTACTTATCTGTTCGAAGAGCAGCAAAGAAAGAGGAGTGGCCTATCTCTGGGCGGGACAAAGTGGACAGACTGGGAGAGGGTGTGGGCGTGTTTACCCCTGTTGTTGGGGAAAGTTTGTTTTTTCATACTGTTAACTCTTTGCTGCTGTGAAGAAAGTAAAGAAAGAGATGGAAAAATAGGAGCCTCCGAGTCCTGGGATAAAAATAAGAATTTTCTCGTGTTTTGGAGGATGGTGTTTTATAAAATAAATGACTATCCGGGTTATTCATAGAGATTCGAAAAGTCACTGCACGTTCGGTGACTTTTCGTTCTCTTCAATTCGGTTCCTTTTGCCGATCCCATTTCGGTGACCCTGCGGTGTATTCAGCAAGCACCACAGAGTCCCCGAATTGCAGGGAAAAGCCGCCGCAAACCTGACGAAAACTAACCGCAAAACCCACCGAATGCACGCCGAAAACCCCCAAAAACATCTGGATTAACCTGCAGAAAACCACGGAAAAAGCCCGAGGAGGAGCCGATCACCTGCAGCCGAAGCAGCTGAGACGACGCAGACGAGGGAGGTGAATAAATTAGCAAAACCGTTTGTATGATTGTGTGAAAAAGAAATGCTGTTTGCAAAGAAACTACTGAGCGAAAATGTCTGGAATTTACATATGAGGTCCAGGGATTGATAATAAAGAGGGCTGTTACAGAAAAAAGAAGTAAACTTGAAGAAAAAAAAAAAAATCGGACTTTTTAAAAAAAAAAAAAAAATCAGAAAAATGCTTAAAATATCCTAAAAAATCTATAGATAAAGAGACTCTTTACTGCAGGATTTTATAATGAACGGTTTATTAGATATTGAATTAAAACGGGAATATTCTTAACATTGAAGCCTATGGGATTCGCCTGAATAAACCTGCCGTATGAAACCACCGAATGGCAGGGCATTAGGGGAACCTTTCACTGCTGGTTTGTGTTCTCTGAATAGACAAAGCATTGCTTCTCTATGGGGATTTCACTGCCCTCGAACAGGCACCAAACAGGCACCGTATGTGCAGGCAATTCGCCAGGATTTGGCGAATTGCCTGCTCTCTGAATAGCCGAATGGCCAGGAAAGGTAACCGAACACTGATTTTCAGCGTTCGGTCACCTTTCTCAAGCAATTCGGATCTCTTTGGATAACCCTGTATGTATAAAATACTGAACCTGCTCGCGGTGTGGGAAATGAGAAGGTGAGTAATGGCAGGGGTGTTGCTCATTTTATACGTGACAAATGGACATGTGTTCTTTTCTTCTATTTACATGGTCATGTTTCGTATCGATGGAAAGGCCAGACTCTGTCCTGTCCAATGACCTCTCACTTGACCTTGCACGGTGTAAAGATTAGTGACACAGGGTTACAAAGGCCCCACAGTGCTCCTCGTTGCGGCAGTTTACGTTTTTGATGGAACAATTCGTAATAATGGATAGGCCATCGCTTCCACACTTGTTGGTGACATGAGATGGTGAGTTAGTGCAGCGTCATGGTTACTTTATAATTGAAAAGTGAAAATTTTTGATGCTTTAGAAAATGAAAAAATATTTGTTACGTTTTGTAACATGGTGGTTTGATATGATTGGAAAGCTCATGCTCTGGCCTTTCCATTGATGCCTCATGACCCTGTATCTGCTATGTAGTCAGAGATACAGAGGTTGACATGCCCATCAATGCAGACTCAGGCTGGGGTCAGACTAACGCATTTTTAACGTGCGTTTAGGTGCACTTTATTACGGCCACAGTAGAAGCAAATGACGGCCAATATACGAAGTACGGCCGCACGAAAGTCTGGCCGCGCAACGCAAGCGGCAAACTAAAGCATTTTTTCGAGAACGTGAACCTGCTAGTACTGATGTACAGAGTGTGCTGCGTCCGCTAGCGGCGTGTGTGTGTGGAGACGTCAGACGCTGCTAATGTCCGGCCAACATAACTTCCAGACTCACAAAGTGTTTTATTGACAGTCCGTAAAAAAACACGCACGAAAATGCGCATCGTTCGACCGCTTTCGCGTCCACCGTAAAAAAAAATACGTCAATGTGTTCGGACGCACTTTTTGACGGTCGATGCGAAAAATGCGTTCGTTTGACCCCAGCCTTAACGGGTTATTCTAAGAGCCCCAAATTAGGCAGATCAGTGAGTTTCCCCATACAGTGCAATTTTGTGGCCATACGACGAATTAGAAGGCTGGCGATTCGGCAAATTGCCAGTGAAATACGGTGTCTGTTCGGCGGCAGTGAAATACAGTGTCCGGCAGCAGTGAAATACAGTGCCTGCTCAGCGGCAGTTAAATACGGTGTCCGGCGGCAGTTAAATACGGTGTCCGGCGGCAGTGAAACACGGTGTCTTTTCGGCGGCAGGGAAATACAGTGCCTGTTTGGCTGTTAAATACGGTGTTCGGCGGCCGTTAAATACGGTGTCTGTTCGGCTGCCGTTAAATACGGTGTCTGTTCGGCAGTGAAATACAGTGCCTGTCCGGCGGCAGTTAAATACAGTGTTCGGCGGCAGTGAAATACAGTGCCTGTTCGGCGGCAGTGAAATCCCCCATAGAGAAGCAATGGTTAATCTATTCACATTGAATAGCAGAGAAATGTCAGTGAAATGCCCTGATGTTCAGTGGTTTCATTCGACAGGTTTAATCAGACGAATCCCATAGGCTTCAATGGAAAAAAAAATACTGTTTATTCTTTTCATTTGCAGCAAAAAGTCTCTTATAAATTTTTCCCTGCTCCTCCATTAGGTGGTGACACGATACCAGAGATCCCTGCTCCTGCGCGGGGCCCCTGTGATACGGTGACAGGATCCTGCGCGCGGGGCCCCTGTGATACGGTGACAGGATCCTGCGCGCGGGGCCACTGTGATACGGTGACAGGATCCTGCGCGCGGGGCCCCTGTGATACGGTGACAGGATCTTGCGCGCGGGGCCCCTGTGATACGGTGACAGGATCCTGCGCGCGGGGCCCCTGTGATACGGTGACAGGATCCTGCGCGCGGGGCCCCTGTGATACGGTGACAGGATCCTGCACGCGGGGCCCCTGTGATACGGTGACAGGATCCTGCGCGCGGGGCCCCTGTGATACGGTGACAGGATCCTGCGCGCGGGGCCCCTTTGATACGGTGACAGGATCCTGCGCGCGGGGCCCCTGTGATACGGTGACAGGATCCTGCGCGCGGGGCCCCTGTGATACGGTGACAGGATCCTGCGCGCGGGGCCCCTGTGATACGGTGACAGGATCCTGCGCGCGGGGCCCCTGTGATACGGTGACAGGATCTTGCGCGCGGGGCCCCTGTGATACGGTGACAGGATCCTGCGCGCGGGGCCCCTGTGATACGGTGACAGGATCCTGCGAGCGGGGCCCCTGTGATACGGTGACAGGATCCTGCGCGCGGGGCCCCTGTGATACGGTGACAGGATCCTGCGCGCGGGGCCCCTGTGATACGGTGACAGGATCCTGCGCGCGGGGCCCCTTTGATACGGTGACAGGATCCTGTGCATGGGGTCCCAGGAGGCATTGCTGAGGTTATGAGTGGTGGATTTGATTGGCCGGCTGCTCCTTGGGAGTTGGAGTGCGGCTCCCTGTGACACGCGGTGTCTGCGTTCATTATCGGAACGCGTTTCACACCTTCCATCTGACTCATTAACACCCGCGACTCGCAAACATGGAAATGCCTCCTGTAGGAGGTAACTTGAGGGAGGGGGGAAGCGTGGGGCCCTGGCAGTGATTCCAGCACTCCTCATGTCTCCCCGATATATTTCAAGCGCCTCGATTTAGGAGAAACAGTCCCTAAACCAAATGTCCCTATTCTGTCTCTCTTCCATATATTCAGGGTGTGCGGGTGTGTTTTTAGGGGTTCCTCCATATATTCAGGGTGTGCGGGTGTGTTTTTAGGGGTTCCTCCATATATTCAGGGTGTGCGGGTGTGTTTTTAGGGGCTCCTCCATATATTCAGGGTGTGCGGTGTGTTTTTAGGGGTTCCTCCATATATTCAGGGTGTGCGGGTGTGTTTTTAGGGGTTCCTCCATATATTCAGGGTGTGCGGGTGTGTTTTTAGGGGTTCCTCCATATATTCAGGGTGTGCGGGTGTGTTTTTAGGGGTTCCTCCATATATTCAGGGTGTGTGGGTGTGTTTTAGGGGTTCCTCTATATATTCAGGGTGTGCGGGTGTGTTTTTATGGGTTCCTCCATATATTCAGGGTGTGCGGGTGTCTTTTAGGGGTTCCTCTATATATTCAGGGTGTGCGGGTGTGTTTTTAGGGGATCCTCCATATATTCGGGGCGTGTGGGTGTCTTTTTGGGGTTCCTTCATATATTCGGGACGTGTGGGTGTCTTTTAGGGGCTCCTCCATATATTCAGCGTGTGCGGGTGTGTTTTTAGGGGTTCCTCCATATATTCGGGGCGTGCGGGTGTCTCTTAGGGGTTCCATATATTCGGGCGTGCGGGTGTCTTTTAGGGGCTCCTCCATATATGAGGCGTGCGGGTGTCTTTTAGGGGTTCCTTCATATATCCGGGCGTGTGGGTGTCTTTTAGGGGCTCCTCCATATATTCGGGGCGTGTGGGTGTGTCTTTTAAGGGTTCCTTCATATATTCGGGGTGTGTGGGTGTCTTTTAGGGGTTCCTCCATATACTCAGGGTGTGTGGGTGTCTTTTAGGGGTTCCTCCATATACTCAGGGTGTGCGGGTGTGTCTTTTAGGGGTTCCTTCATATATTCGGGGCGTGCGGGTGTGTCTTTTAGGCCCCGATACATGGTGATGTTGCTGTGTGTGGGGGTAACCGGGCCTCAGTGGGTGCTGGCCCCCGGGGGCCGGTGCTGGACAGGCTGGCGTTTCTGCAGGGTCTGCGCTTCCAGTAATTCTGCGCGTCAGGCTTTAATGGAGATGAAGTGTTGTGCGCGCAAGAGACATCGAGCGGCCAGTAAACATACATTAGTTGGGCGAGGTGAGGGCGCCCCCTGGTGGGAGTGTGACTGATCTTGGCATGTATGCGCTCCAGGACTCACCTGTGCACTGGCAGGAGGTGCTTCTTAAGTACAGGAAGGAGTTAAACAGCTGATGTGTGCAAAGAGTGGGTCCTCCTGGCATGGTAGATGGAGCGCGGTGTGCCCAGCTCGAGGGACCCCACGTGTATGATGGATAGAACAAACCAGAAAGCCCCCCTCTATATACACAGTGATGAGTGCCGGCTGGGAATCCTAGGAGTGGCCGGCTGCTTAATGGACAATGCATAGCGGTGAGGCTTACTGCTGGCTGGGAGCAATATGACATGTGCCAGCTGGGAGTGATAGGAGGGGCGCTGTGCTGGTAAGCAGTGTCCCCCCCACTGGCGTCTGTGTGTCACTTCCCCCTCTGCTCTCCTCCATGGCACCCAGCCCTCCTCCCCCTCACTCGCACATCCCAGATGGATTGCAGGCTCTGACGATCTCGCCGTCTCTCTGCTCTCTCCCTGCTTCGCTCTGCCAGTGCCGGCAATGGGTTGCTGGGCTCACATGAGGTAGGTGCGCACCAGTGGGTCGGGAGGCTCTGCCATGCAGGATGGGTGCTTTACTTGGGTTTTCTTCTCAAAGGGTTAAACGGTGCTGTGACAGACTCTGGCCATGCCATGATGGGATGGGTATGGTAACTCGACCGGTACATTTCGTGGCCTTAAACTGGCGGTGAAGCAACTTTTTATAAACTAAAACCCGAAGACGACCTAATCTTAGGCATCATGACCCTGCAGGCGAGCTCCTGCCAATGCCAATACCCAGTGCCCAGTGCCAATACTGTATGTTCAGTAATGACTTCCATCTGACACTGCCAAAAGAATGGAGGGGCTGGTGAGGTCAGTCCTGGTAATGGGTTGGAGGGGCTGGTGAGGTCAATGTTAATGGGTTGGAGGAGCTGGTGAGGTCAGTCCTGCTAATGGATTGGAGGGGCTGGTGAGGTCAGTCCTGGTATTGGGTTGGAGGGGCTGGTGAGGTCAGTCCTGGTAATGGGTCGGAGGGGCTGGTGAGGTCAGTCCTGGTAATGAATTGGAGGTGCTGGTGAGGTCAATGTTAATGGGTCGGAGGGGCTGGTGAGGGCAGTCCTGGTAATGGGTCGGAGGGGCTGGTGAGGTCAGTCCTGGTAATGGGTCGGAGGGGCTGGTGAGGTCAGTCCTGGTATTGGGTTGGAGGGGCTGGTGAGGTCAGTCCTGGTATTGGGTTGGAGGGGCTGGTGAGGTCAGTCCTGGTAATGGAGGGGCTGGTGAGGTCAATGTTAATGGGTTGGAGGAGATGTTGAGTTCAGTCCTGGTTATGGATCGGAGGAGCTGGTGAGGTCAGTCCTGGCTATGGATCGGAGGAGCTGGTGAGGTCAGTCCTGGTTATGGATTGGAGAGGCTGGTATGGTCAATGATGACATTGCAGGATTTAGAGGTTTATCTGGTGATGACTATGTAATGAAAGAGCTGGTGAGGGTTTTTCTGTGTTTGGTTGCAGTAGGTATGAGGTCCTTCCTGGTGAGATGAAGAGGTTGGTGAGGTTTATCTGCTGGTGGGTGGAAGCACAGAGTGAGGTTAATGGAGCATTGCCAGTGGCTGGATGAGGGCAGAGATGTCCCTCTCAGCCCTGTCAGTGACTTTCCAGCTGCCAGTAAAACATGGCATTGGCAGTGCAGGGGCAGTTAATGGTGTCTGTTCTCAATGGCTCTCAGTGGGTGACCAGAATTATTCTGCCCTGACACTCCTATTCCATTGGGTAGTGGCTGGAGGTCTTGGCATTGCAGGTGGTGAGGTCTATCCGGGCACCGCTGCCAATCACAGCATCGATGCCCATGTGTATCTCTTGAAATACCAATTGCTTTTACCAAACTGTAACACTGTCCATTGTGTGAGGCCACCATGACGTTGTCGAAAACGTCTCTATGTGAAGTTGGAGATGTTATGTCTGTATTATCTGCACCCCCCGCCCCTTATAACACAATCAAACCCACCACCAGCTGAAGTTTCTGCTGCTCAGGGTGGTTTCTGAGAGGCCAGTGGCTGGAGGATACTGGCGCAGGGTGCCCGTGCAGCTAGTTTTGCTCCTGATTGAACGTTTCTCGCTTTTCCTCAGCTCTGGAGCTTTGCTCTACGTGTCCTGCGTCTGGCTGGCATTCACACCCTCCTACACTCAACACAATGTGCGCATCCAGAAGCTGCCTCCACTCTGGCGTCCTCATTACCAGTACAACGAGAACACCCACCGGCTGCCGGTCATCGGTGAGTTTATTCTGAGCTTTAGGTCTTGCTCTCCTCCATGATTTAAATGTATTCTGCTATGGTGACCTTTCCATCATGTAGGTCGGCCCAAGAAACTCTCCACACCATGATGCAACCACAATATAAACACAGTGCTGTCCTAAATCTACATGACACCAACACTCCGTTCCACCATGTCTACACACCATCCGTTTTCAATGTCCTCCACCTAAATTCCAAAAAGACTCATTCCACATCTCTGCCTCTCCAGCTTCTCAGTCTGCCATCAAATCTTCACCATCTCCTCTAGAAACCATAAACTACCCACCCAACCGTATTAACTGAACGCTGCATCCCACCACATCTGCCTACTCTCCGTTGTCTCACATGTCAACGCCACCAAGCTTCATCTGGTCTCTTCATCATTAGCTTTCAATGGGCCATCAACACTCCACTATCGGATCTAAATATTGAGACCTCTTACTCTTGCCACATCTACATATTGCAATTCTCCTTCCCACCGCGTCTAGGTATGGGGAGCTCTCCTTCCCACCGCGTCTAGGTATGGGGAGCTCTCCTTCCCACAGCGTCTAGGTATGGGGAGCTCTCCTTCCCACCGCGTCTAGGTATGGGGCGCTCTCCTTCCCACAGCGTCTAGGTATGGGGCGCTCTCCTTCCCACCGCGTCTAGGTATGGGGAGCTCTCCTTCCCACCGCGTCTAGGTATGGGGAGCTCTCCTTCCCACCGCGTCTAGGTATGGGGAGCTCTCCTTCCCACAGCGTCTAGGTATGGGGAGCTCTCCTTCCCACCGCGTCTAGGTATGGGGAGCTCTCCTTCCCACAGCGTCTAGGTATGGGGAGCTCTCCTTCCCACCGCGTCTAGGTATGGGGAGCTCTCCTTCCCACAGCGTCTAGGTATGGGGAGCTCTCCTTCCCACCGCGTCTAGGTATGGGGAGCTCTCCTTCCCACAGCGTCTAGGTATGGGGAGCTCTCCTTCCCACCGCGTCTAGGTATGGGGAGCTCTCCTTCCCACCGCGTCTAGGTATGGGGAGCTCTCCTTCCCACAGCGTCTAGGTATGGGGAGCTCTCCTTCCCACCGCGTCTAGGTATGGGGAGCTCTCCTTCCCACCGCGTCTAGGTATGGGGAGCTCTCCTTCCCACAGCGTCTAGGTATGGGGAGCTCTCCTTCCCACCACGCCTACGTATGATGAACTGTCCGTGACACCTTTCCAATAGAGTGAATTAAAGTCCCTTCGCTTTCCACTGCACATGTCTGCACTCGGGTATAAGCGAGCGGTCCCTCCTGTGAGGTCTCATCCCACTCGGTGTGGAAAGAGTTAGCTGAATCCTGCCAGAAATGTTCCAGGATCCTGGCAGCGCTGCGTGTGCGGAATCTGTACCGGCGTACGTACACCATCTGCCAACGTGAGGGGGTGAGGATTGTGACAGAGGAGGAAAGGGAGCTGAGTGCAGGGAAATACTTAGGAAAACGGGACTAGCAGCGGAAAAAGGGCATGTCGAGGAATGTTTTGGGAACGGAGGTGAGGAATGAGGCACAAACAGCGGGTCGAGGTTAGTTTGGTTATAAGAATTGGACAGCATACAAAAAAAAGACAAGAGAAGAGGGCTGGGGGAAATGTGAAAAAAGGGGTCTGCACAGAGGGGAACGAGGCTGTACGGGGGGAAACGAGGCTGTACGGGGGGAAACGAGGCTGTACGGGGGAAACGAGGCTGTACGGGGGGAAACGAGGCTGTACGGGGGGAAACGAGGCTGTACGGGGGGAAACGAGGCTGTACGGGGGAAACGAGGCTGTACGGGGGGAAACGAGGCTGTACGGGGGAAACGAGGCTGTACAGAGGGAAACGAGGCTGTACGGGGGAAACGAGGCTGTACGGGGGGAAACGAGGCTGTACGGGGGGAGGGAACGAGGCTGTACGGGGGGAAACGAGGCTGTACGGGGGAAACGAGGCTGTACGGGGGAAACGAGGCTGTACGGGGGGAAACGAGGCTGTACGGGGGGAAACGAGGCTGTACAGAGGGAAACGAGGCTGTACGGGGGAAACGAGGCTGTACGGGGGGAAACGAGGCTGTACGGGGGGAAACGAGCTGTACGGGGGAAACGAGGCTGTACGGGGGGAAACGAGGCTGTACGGGGGAAACGAGGCTGTACGGGGGGAACGAGGCTGTACGGGGGAAACGAGGCTGTACGGGGGGAAACGAGGCTGTACGGGGGGAACGAGGCTGTACAGAGGGAAACGAGGCTGTACGGGGGAAACGAGGCTGTACGGGGGAAACGAGGCTGTACGGGGGGAAACGAGGCTGTACGGGGGGAAACGAGGCTGTACGGGGGGAAACGAGGCTGTACAGAGGGAAACGAGGCTGTACGGGGGGAAACGAGGCTGTACGGGGGAAACGAGGCTGTACGGGGGGAAACGAGGCTGTACGGGGGGAAACGAGGCTGTACGGGGGGAAACGAGGCTGTACGGGGGAAACGAGGCTGTACGGGGGGAAACGAGGCTGTACGGGGGGAAACGAGGCTGTACGGGGGGAAACGAGGCTGTACGGGGGGAAACGAGGCTGTACGGGGGGAAACGAGGCTGTACGGGGGGAAACGAGGCTGTACGGGGGGAAACGAGGCTGTACGGGGGGAAACGAGGCTGTACGGAGGGAAACGAGGCTGTACGGAGGAAACGAGGCTGTACGGAGGGAAACGAGGCTGTACGGAGGGAAACGAGGCTGTACGGAGGGAAACGAGGCTGTACGGAGGGAAACGAGGCTGTACGGAGGGAAACGAGGCTGTACGGAGGGAAACGAGGCTGTACGGAGGGAAACGAGGCTGTACGGGGGGAAATGCTAGTCCCCTCCCCCAGACAGGCTTGTTCCCCCCCCCCCCATACCTGCTCATTGTCATGGAACTGATGTAGCGCTCCAAACTCCAAGAGACTTTATGTTCATTTAGATCGTGTGATTTTAACAATATATTTTTTTTTTTTTGTATTTAAAATTTTTATTTTGTAAATAAGTCAGCTTACAGATACATATCAAAGTGAGGGTCACTCAAAACTGTCATCATAGGTACAGCTTAAGGAAAATAATAAACGTCCCCAGGTAGGGGGTTCTCAGTGAAACATAGCAATCAAAGGGGAAAGGGCAGGGGTGGGAGGTGGAGAACAACTTTCAGTCTTCAGCAAAAAACGTCAAAAAAGATCTGTAACAATCAGGAAAAGTCCAGAGAACTCGAACATTAAGCAGAAAAATGCAGTGGAAGGGGAATGATAGTCCTCAATCCGGTTGCAACTCCAGCTGATCCGGCGACAGTCCCGCTGCCGCAAGATCAGTCCAGGCCATCGAGGGATCGGTGATCGTATAGGATAAGTTGGCATGCGTCACTACCAGTGAGCCCGCCAAGCCCCATCTGTAGCGAATCCCTTTGCGACGAAGGGTAGTTGTCACGTCCCGAAATCGTCGGCGAACCAGTAGAGTCTGGAACGGGAGGTCATGATACAGTGCCAGCGTAGAGCCCTCAAAATGCACGGGGTCTCGTGCGCCAGGAGTATTCATAAGCTTCACTTTAAAGGCAACATCTCGGAACGCCACTACCACATCTCCAGGCGTCCCCGTGGGGGTCGCCGCTGGTCGTCGCACCCGGAATATCGACCCAACCACGCCAGGAGTATCCGGGGGGAGTCCAGAAACCTGTAGGGCCATGCGGGCAACATAAGACGACAACTCTGCTGTCGAGACCGAAGCTGGGATTCCTCTGACCCTGATATTACGGCGACGATGTCGTGTTTCTAGTATCTCCACGGAGCGGGTCAGGACCTCAACCTGGGAGCTAAGGGCTGCAACTCGATCGGTCAGGTGAGTTTGTTCCGTCTGAACTTCAATGGTCTTCGCCTGTACCTCCGTCACCTGCGCACGCACCATGTCATACCCAGGACATACTTGAAAACGAGAGAAATCTCAATGTATCCTTCCTGGTAAAATCCTTTATAAATAAAATGTCAACCTCTGCTCGGACCGCTGCCACTTCAGGTCTCCATAGCTCCCGTATTTCCCGCAGTTCATCCAGGATCTTACGAAGGTCGCCTTTCGTGGAGGGGAGGTGTTCATCTTCTTCTCGGATCCGTGTCCCAACAGAGACAGTGCATGGGTCGACAGTCCCAACTCCTTCCACTAGCGTTCGGGGCTCCAGTCTCCAACCTGTCTGTCGGTCTGAGGCTAGGCTATTATCAGCGGAGAGCCGGCGCTCCTCAGCCGAATCCCCGTCTGAAATTTCTGGCGCGGCCAGCGAGGCTCCCGAGGGTGCTGTCAGCGCTGCTTTGCGTTTTTTCTGCGCTCGTTTTTTCGCAGCTGCGGAGAGGGGTCGCGTGTCTAGTGCCTGGGACTCCGGTGTGATCCATGTCATCCCAACAGTACCCCCACGAGGCCAGGAGGAGCCGTCATCGTCCCCAGATGAATCATAACCAGGAGGGAGGGAGAGGGAGAGTGCCGCACGCCTGGAAGCAGACCCACCCGGCATAGAGTCCCTGATGTCCCGCTGGCGTGATCCCCCCTTCTGTGTCCGGCTGCTAGGCATGGCTGGGTATGGGCTGGCTCAGAGATGCAAGGCCCCAGCAAAACAGTCACAGGCCGCACGCAGGCTTCTAAAATGGCCGCCGCCGCAAGGCCCAAACCGCTCCGGGACCCAAACTCCGTCGTGTAACTTGCGGATCGAGGTCAGGTAAGGAGCACAAGGCCTCCAAAGTCTGTGTGAGCCAACCGGGTGATCGGCCAGCCGAGCGGGCGGGTAAAAACGGCTAAAAAGCAACCGTTGCTGAGGAGCTCCTCCAAAATGCGACCTTAACAATATTTTACATTGTTTGGTTTTAGTTTAAATTAGTTTAGTGTAAATTGCGTAGCTTTAGTTTTAAATATACTTATATTTCTGTAGGGAAGTGTTTGTGTACAAGCTTTACTACTGTGTAATTTATGCAACAGGGCTTTTCCCCTTATCTGGCTGCATGTTTGATTCAAGAAGTCTGGGATAGTGTTGGTCTTTAATCTGATGTGTTAATCTATTGTTCTATGTAAATGTTGTGTGAGCTAAAGGCTAAAGAATGTTTATTTTGTTAATATCTAACTGACATAATGTAATTAGAGACTTTAGGTACATGTTCACCATTTGGTATGCAAATTATAACTGAAGAGGACCTGAAGGAAACCTGCAGTGCTCTTGGAACCAACCAATCAGAACGGTTGGGATGGGCGGGAAGTTTGAATGTGCATTGCTGTATATTGTATAAATATCCGGTGAAATCTTCCATAAAGAGAGAATCCTGTTGGAACATACAGCTCGCCTGGTGTCTCCAACTACGTTACACTACACTCAACCTCAGAAGGCACAGAGTGGCCTTCTGGAAATGCAAAGAGACTCCAAGGCAGAGGTTCAGATCAAGCAGATCTGTAGCTGCAGATCAGGCTGCTCGAGGCACTGAGCTCCAAGCAACTCAGAGGCCGGGCTGATCTTGGCAGGGGGGTATCTGGAGAGCCAGGACAGGCGGAAGAGAACGGTTCTGTCACATTGGCTGGCAGCGGTGTGGATAGAGGCGCTCCAACACCAAGACACCCCGAGATTGCCAACTATGCAGCCTGCAAGCAGGACACCCTGTAGGACCTGCTGGAGAGCCGTGGATGGAACGTATACTGAACTAAGGGTCAAAGGCACAAGTGTGGCGCAACCAGGAGCGAGATGGAAACGCTCAAGGAGGTAAAAAGACGCCTCAAGCAATATGGTCCAAACCCTAGCATGGACCTGTTCCAGAGCGTTTGGAATGAGATCTGTTTATTGCAGAAAGGGGAAGCTGTGCGGGACCAGGAAGATTTTAACCCTCTGCATGTGGAATACAGTAAATACAAGGTCCCAGGCTGGATTGAGCCAGGGGACATTCGTAGCCAGGAGGAGAACTGGCTGGCAACTACACCACACACCCAGAGAGTGCCTACAGACTTGGATTGGCAGAGACCAGGGATTTTGGAAGCATCGGCTTCTGCCAACGCCAAGACCCAAACAAAATATGCCTCCGCACCAACCGTGACCGTCAACCCACCCTCAAGTAAGGCTAAAAATAAGCAGAGGGGTGGACAGGTGAAAGAAATGGAGGAGGTGTTGGATCCAGAATGCAAATTTTGTGACCCGTTTCAAAGGGAGGTAGAGACAATGAAAGGGCAACTAGAAGCTGCCACCCAGAGCGAGAGACTGGCCTGCAATTGCACCGGCTACAGGATCAGCTGCAAGATGGCCAGAGAGAGCTGGATGAGATGAGACTCTGCAGAGATGCCGCCGAGGTGAATGTACAACGCCTGGAGATGGAAATCACTGGCTTACGGGACTTACTCACAGCTGCTGAGCGAGCCAAGGATAATGCTGCTCGGGAGCGAGAAGAGGCCATGGCCATTTTAAAAGTCCAGGCAGCCTTGGGGGAAAAGTGTCTCCTGGAATCACAGATAATGGCCCTGACAGAGACATTACAGAACCATCAAAAGGAGCTGCGAGCTGTCACGGTGGAGAGAGATGGTCGCTGCATGGAAGTGCAAGAACAGGCAGCCACCATACAACAATTGTCTGCCCAGCTGCAGGCCTGTGAGGACTCTACCCTCAACTTACACACGGAGCTCAGTGGTGCTCAGGCGCAGATAGCGGAGCTGGAGTGTGGCTCCCGTGTAATGATCGAGCAGCTGGAGGCTGAGCGGCGAACTGGAGCTGCTCTACACATAGAAATGACAGCTTTTAAAATTCGCCTGGAGAACTGCGAGCAGGAATTCGAGTGGACACTGCTCTCCCGGGATACTATTCAGGCATGGGCCTGGGAGCAGGAGGAGGAAATACAGCTGCTCCAGAACCAACTCCAGCTGTGCCAACACCAGCTACTAGAAGCAGACTGTCATGAAGCTGATGTAACGCTCCAAACCCCAAGAGACTTTATGTTCATTTATATCGTGTGATTTTAGATATATTTTACAACTTTTGGTTTTAGTTTAAATTAGTTTAGTGTAAAATGGCGTAGCTTTAGTTTTAAATATACTTATATTCCTGTAGGTAAATGTGTTTCTGTATAGCCAGTAAACAAGCTTTACTGCTGTGTAATTTATGCAACAGGGCTTTTACCCCTATCTGGCTGCATGTTTAATTCAAGGGATCTGTGATAGTGTTTGTCTTTAATCTGATGTGTTAGAACAATGGATTATACAAATGTTGTGTGAGCTGAAGGCTAAAGAATGTAAAGAATGTTTATTGTAAATAACTGACAATGTAATTAGTATATTGGTAGGACGAGGTGCGTCATTTATGCAAATTATGACTGTTGGACTTCAGCATAAATGGTGGCGTTTTGTTCATTAAAAAGTCAGAGAACTCTCAGAGAGAGAGAGAATCCTGTGGGAACATACAGCTCGTCTGGTGTCTCATTCAGGGTACCCACTATCACCCCCAGAAGGCACAGAGCGGCCCTCTGGAAATTCCTAACTGCTCCAGGGCAGAGAATCAGAAGCAGGCGGGTCAAGCTGCTCGAGGCACTGAGGACAGCGCTCCCAGTAGCCGGGCTGACCACAACGAAGGGGTGTCTGGAGAGCCAGGGCAGACGGAAGAGAACGGTTCCGTCACACAGACGTAGCTCGGAAGGAGAGCCTCGCTCAAACCAAGGCAAGCGAGATGGAGGTGAGCCATCTGACACATCAACTATGTGTATTGGAGCAGGAGCACCAGGGCACTGTCAGCCACCTGCAGGCTGAGCTCGAAGGGACATGAGCACAATGCCAACAGCTCCAACATGAGTGGTCCCTGGCACAAGCTGCCAGCACCCATGTGCCCACCACGGAGGAGAGCAGCACAACAGGGAGTCAAGTCATTGCCCCTGTTATATTTTGCATAGAGGAGCGATTGTACCCAGTGTTGCTGGAGGTGGATGCTGTGCTGGCATCCGAGTGTGCCTTGTCCCCAATGAAGATGGAGACCCCCCAGCACGCCACCCCTATGACCCAAGGTGTTACCAGAGAGGGAACCTCTTCTTACCTGCCCAGAAGACAAGCAGAATCAGTGAGCGACTACCCTGAGAGGCAATCAAGTTCCTGGCCCCAGGAAGAATTGCGCCCTTTTGTGATTGTGGGGATTGCCGTGGGCTGGGCCCTTTTTAAATGTTCAGGAGGGTGGCAGCAGCAGAAGGAGAGACTGGGGACTTGGATTGCTGACTGTGTTCTGGTCCTGGGTCTGCAGAGGGGCCCTGGAGACAGAAAGATGTGGGGGGGGGGAATTCCAGTGTGCCCGCTAGCAAACGTTTTGTGTCTGGACTGTGGTGGCCTGTTGCCTGGCAGACACTACTGCGGTGAGTCCTTGTCACGGATGGCCCTGTTCTGGGGCGCCTGGCAGCAGATTCCTCGCTGCTCGCTGGCCAGGCGCCGAATAATAACGCCACCGGGTGCGCTCACGTGGGACGCCGGGGGGCGGAGCCTGGCGTCATGACGCGGACCCGCCGGGTTTAAAACCCGGCTTCACTAGTTCGCCGGTGCCCTGACGTGGTATTCACTTCCCGCAGAGCTCTTGTGTTTATTGGCAAAGTATCTGTGTCTGACCTTGCTTCTGACTTGAACCATTCTGTGTATGACCCCTGGCATTGGCGAACGAACCATTCTGTGTATGACCCCTGGCATTGGCGAACGAACCATTCTGTGTATGACTCCTGGCATTGGCAAACGAACCATTCTGTGTATGACTCCTGGCATTGGCAAACGAACCATTCTGTGTATGACCCCTGGCATTGGCAAACGAACCATTCTGTGTATGACCCCTGGCATTGGCGAACGAACCACCCTGTGTATAACCCCTGGTATTGGCATTTACTCTTCTCACGGTTCTGCTCTTAACTTTGGTACCGAGGTCAGTCTGTGTGGCACCCTAAGCACACATCAGACTACCCCTTATATTACTAAGGTCCTAGGGAGAACGAATACTCTATTCTGTACATCTGTCTGGTGTTTACCCTTGTTTGTCTATTGTCTGGTTAATTATCTGTCTAGTTGTGCCGACCATTCAAGGATCGGAAGGGTAGAGAGCGGTCTACGTATAGGGACCACTATTCTGGTATTCAGGGGGATTCGTGACAGTCCTTGGGAGCACTGGACAAGAGGGTTGGCTTGCCTCTTACCCCGGGACTATGGACCCACACCCAGGCATACCCTGTGGCGACTGTCAGACCCCGCTGACTTTGCTTATGTGCCCGCAACCCTGGAACTTTGAAGATGGCGCAGAAAAGGGACACAGTGAGAGGTCTCTTCAGTGGCAAGCGATCCGTTTGGGATCTAAGCTTGCCCTGCCGTTCTGGAAGGGGGGACATATGTCATGGAACTGACGTAGCGCTCCACGCTTCAAACTCCAAGAGACTTTATGTTCATTTATATCGTGTGATTTTAACTATATTTTACATTAGTGTAAATTGCGTAGCTTTAGTTTTAAATATACTTATATTCCTGTAGGTAAATGTGTTTCTGTATAGCCAGTAAACAAGCTTTACTGCTGTGTAATTTATGCAAAAGGACTCTTCCCCTTATCTAGCTGCATGTTTGATTCAAGAAGTCTGTGATAGTGTTTGTCTTTAATCTGATGCGTTAGAACAATAGATTATGTAAATGTTGTGTGAGCTAAAGGATGTTTATTGTAAATATCTGACAATGTAATTAGAGACTTTAGGTACATGTTCACCATTTGGTATGCAAATTATAACTGAAGAGGACCTGAAGGAAGCCTGTAGTGGTCTTGGAACAAAGCAATCAGAACGGTTGGGATGGGTGGGAAGTTTGAATGTGCATTGCTGTATATTGTATAAATATCCGGTGAAATCTTCCATAAAGAGAAAATCCTATTGGAAAATACAGCTCGCCTGGTGTCTCCTTCAACTACGCCACACTACACCCAACCTCAGAAGGCACAGAGTGGCCTTCTGGAAATGCAAAGAGGCTCCAAGGCAGAGGTTCCGATCAAGCAGATCTGAAGCTGCAGATCAGGCTGCTCAAGGCACTGAGCTCCAAGCAACTCAGAGGCCGGGCTGATCTTGGTAGGGAGGTGTCTGGAGAGTCAGGACAGGCGGAAGAGAACGGTTCCGTCACACTCCTGTATGGGGGGGGGGGAACAAGCATGTACGGGGGGGAAACGAATACCCCGAGCGAGAGCACAGAATGAGTTTAAAAACCAAGCGAGAGCACAGAATGAAACGCTCCAATACCCCGAGTGAGAGCACAGAATGAAACGCTCCAATACCCCGAGCGAGAGCACAGAATGAAACGCTCCAATACCCCGAGCGAGAGCACAGAATGAAACGCTCCAATACCCCGAGCGAGAGCACAGAATGAAACGCTCCAATACCCCGAGCGAGAGCACAGAATGAAACGAATACCCCAAGCAAGGACAGACTGACACTAAGGGGGAGCAGCTGTAATACCTCGAACGAGGACAGAACACAATGTGAGGCCCCTCCTAGACCTGCAGCCCTGCCCCATGCATGCTTTAGAAGTGTCAGTGGTTTGGGGCTGGCAGTGTCCCCTTTAAGGGCCCTCTTACATGAGCGCTACCTCCCTCCCAATTTCCATACCTTTTACAATCCCAGTAATTGACACCACACACACATTTTGTTGAGTTGGAAGGTATAGGCCGCAGCTTCATTAATCAATGAAACCTCTCCTTCTGCCAGCTATCCAGGTGCAAAGAAGCCTCCCCTTCCCAGCCCTGCTGCCACAATGTCCCCCCTCCCAAAATGGTCCGGGGGATACCTTTCTCAACACAAAAACGCTCGCGCCTCGCTATCGCGCGAAAATAAACGGTATTACAATCCTCGCGCATTTTGTCATCCGTCAAAAAGTAACGTTCGGAAAAGCGACTCGCAAAAATGCGCGTAAAGTACGTTTGCGCACAGAAATCAGTGACCGCAATGTCATTTTTTTTTTTTTTATACGTGATTTTTGTACGGACTGCGCACAACAGAAGTACGTTTTGACGGAAGACCAGGTCATTTTTGACGGATCTAGTAAACGTGCGCATCGACGTTCTCTGTTGTGATTCCGCAGTTTGGTGCGGTCAGGTTGTTACCACCAGCTTTTCAAAGATGTTAAAATTATGCGTGCAAACGGTGTGCGTTAAATTTTGCGCTAAGATTGTAGTACCAGCGCATTTGCGCTCAATGTTAACCCCTTCACTGCTGAGCCATTTCACGTCTTAAACACCTTTTTCTTTTCTGTATTATTATTTATTTTTTTACTTTAAACATGGTCATGTTTGGTATCACTGGAAAGGTCATGCTCTGACCTTTCTAATGATACCAAACATGACCCTGCTAGCTGAAAACAGTCGGGAGATATCTGGGTTCAAATGAACCATGATCACCCCCCCCCCCTATCTTTCCTTAGGAGTCAATGAGGACGTTCCCCACACGTCCTCAGCAGTGAAAGGGTTAAGTATAGGTCACGCACAGTTCATCTCGCTCGCGCCGGTCCCTCGCACATTTTTTGCGCGAATGTTGTAATACGACGTTCTGCGCAAAGGGGTTTGCCCCTCACGTTAGGGCCCTAAGCGTTCACTTTTAGGTAGACTTGAGCTGAATAGCTCCTCGTGGGCGGGGCTATCCGTATTAACCATGTGACTGTCTCTGCAGCTGGCGGTACTTGCCGGGTGGTCTCTGCACACCGCTGCTGCAACAGGAACCGGATAGAGGAGCGCTCCCAGACCGTCCAGTGCTCATGTCTGCCGGGAAAAGTGGCCGGAACCACGAGGGACAAACCGTCATGTGTGGATGGTGAGTGTGCCCGGCGGTGCCCGCTCCATCCAATGGCCTGATTGTGGGGCGGGGCAGGAAGCGGGTAGATAGGGCATCTCTGTAACCGCTGTTGGCTCCCACAGCTTCCATCGTGATGGGGAAGTGGTGGTGCGACATGGATCCCTGCCTGGAGGACGAGGATTGCCAGACGCTGCCCGATAACTCCGGCTGGATCTGCTATGTGGGGGGCCGCATAAAGACCACAAAGGTGAGTGCGCCGTGTGCCAATCCGTTGCGAGGCAGACCGTGACGCCGCTTTCACTCATGCCGCTCTCACCCACAGATTCATCCGCGGTTTTGAGGCTCCTTTGCCGGTCAGATTCTCATTTTCCCGTCCTGGGCTGGAGACGCCGGGTCCTGCAGCACCAAGTGCCTACAGCGCGAGCGATTCCTCCGGGGAAGGAGCGGGGGGGAATGCCAAGAGGACAAAGTATGGTCCTGCGCGCAATGTGCCCGAGGAGGCGAGAGGAGGCTCGCACGGAACGGAAATAAACTCAAATCAACTGGACTGTGTGTGTCACTTACTGAGCGCGCATCCCATCAGCCCTGCGAGCCGCCCCGAGCACGCACGCTCACCCAACAAGCGCGCATCCCATCAGCCCTGCGAGCCGCCCCGAGCACGCACGCTCACCCAACAAGCGCGCATCCCATCAGCCCTGCGAGCCGCCCCGAGCACGCACGCTCACCCAACAAGCGCGCATCCCATCAGCCCTGCGAGCCGCCCCGAGCACGCACGCTCACCCAACAAGCGCGCATCCATCAGCCCTGCGAGCCGCCCCGAGCACGCACGCTCACCCAACAAGCGCGCATCCCATCAGCCCTGCGAGCCGCCGAGCACGCACGCTCACCCAACAAGCGCGCATCCATCAGCCCTGCGAGCCGCCCCGAGCACGCACGCTCACACCCAACAAGCGCGCATCCCATCAGCCCTGCGAGCCGCCCCGAGCACGCACGCTCACACCCAACAAGCGCGCATCCCGTCAGCCCTGCGAACCGCCCCGAGCACGCACGCTCACCCAACAGCGCGCATCCCATCAGCCCTGCGAGCCGCCACGAGCACGCACGCTCACCCAACAAGCGCGCATCCCATCAGCCCTGCGAGCCGCCCCGAGCACGCACGCTCACCCAACAAGCGCGCATCCCATCAGCCCTGCGAGCCGCCGAGCACGCACCCTCACCCAACAAGCGCGCATCCCATCAGCCCTGCGAGCCGCCCCGAGCACGCACGCTCACCCAACAAGCGCGCATCCCGTCAGCCCTGCGAGCCGCCCCGAGCACGCACGCTCACCCAACAAGTGCCCATCCCATCAGCCCTGCGAGCCGCCCCGAGCACGCACCCTCACCCAACAAGCACCCATCCCATCAGCCCTGCGAGCCGCCACGAGCACCCAACAAGCGCCCATCCCATCAGCCCTGCGAGCCGCCACGAGCACGCACCCTCACCCAACAGGTGCACATCCCATTAGGCCTGCGAGCTGCCCCGAGCACGCATCCTCACCCAACAAGCGCAGATCCCATCAGGCCTGCGAGCCGTACAGTGCACGCAAACTCACCCAACAAGCGCCCACCCATCAGGCCTCACAGTGACAGCCTGACGCCCCGTGCACTCACCTTATTGAGCGCGCACTCCTACCCCCTGCACACACAGCAGATACCCGCACCGGTCGCGTGACTGTATCGCTCGCGCACACAGTGATGGTCCAGGCCTTATCTCCATATAGTTTATTTATTTTATATAAGGACATGTGATGGGGGAGGGGACAGGCGGGCGAGTCTCTATATACAGCGGGTTCCTTCTGACCCGGGTCACTGCGGAACGTAGCTTGGATCTTCTCCGAAAGGACTGGCTGCAACACAAGAAACGCACAATAAGGAGGCATCCCCATCGCTGACCTGCATATTCCACCAAGCGCGCGCAATAAGGAGGCGTCCCCGCCGCGGACCTGCGTATTCCACCAAGCGCGCGCAATAAGGAGGCGTCCCCGCCGCGGACCTGCGTATTCCACCAAGCGCGCGCAATAAGGAGGCGTCCCCGCCGCGGACCTGCGTATTCCACCAAGCCCTGGCGTTTCCACGCTGTAAACCCTCCCGATAGCCTTCCCTCCCCCCACACAATGAAGGGATCTGGGCAGAGCGGTGATACTCACGGTTCTGGAATTGCTGGGCCGTGTAACGAGTGAGCAGGATCCCGACTCCTTCTATTAGAGCCAGCAGGACCCCCCCCATCAGCGCCGAGCCCGCCATGGCCAGAGGACCACCTGGAAGGACAGAGGCAACCGTCACACACCCCGCGGTGGGGATACAACCATCACGTCACACACCCCGCAGGGGGGGGATATAACCATTACGTCACACACCCCGCAGGGGGGGGATATAACCATCACGTCACACACCCCGCAGGGGGGGGATATAACCATCACGTCACACACCCCGCAGGGGGGGATATAACCATCACGTCACACACCCCGCGGGGGGGGGGGGATATAATCATCACGTCACACACCCCATGGGGGGGGGGAATATAACCATCACGTCACACCCCATGGGGGGGGGGATATAACCATCACATCACACACCCCATGGGGGGGGGATATAACCATCACATCACACACCCAATGGGGGGGATATAACCATCACATCACACACCCCATGGGGGGGGGGATATAATCATCACATCACACACCCCGCGGGGGGGATATAATCATCACGTCACACACCCCGCAGGGGGTGGGATATATTCATCACGTCACACACCCCACGGGGGGGGGGATATAACCATCACGTCACACACCCCGCGGGGGGAATGTAGTCATCACGTCACACACCCCGCGGGGGGAATATAGTCATCACGTCACACACCCCATGGGGGGGGGGGAATATAACCATCACATCACACACCCCGCGGGGGGAATATAGTCATCACGTCACACACCCCATGGGGGGGGGGGAATATAACCATCACGTCACACACCCCGCGGGGGGAATATAGTCATCACGTCACACACCCCATGGGGGGGGGGGAATATAACCATCACGTCACACACCCCGCGGGGGGAATATAACCATCACGTCACACACCCCATGGGGGGGGGGGAATATAACCATCGCGTCACACACCCCGCGGGGGGGGGGGGAATATAACCATCGCGTCACACACCCCGCGGGGGGGGGGGGAAATATAACCATCACGTCACACACCCCGCGGGGCATTATGATCCCACAGACGGGGGGGGGGGGGGGGGGTATCCGGCATCTGATCGCTGCTGTGACATGCAGATTACACGGAGCCTGCATGGTGACCCCGTCCCTTACTGCGGGAGGCGAGCACGGCCCCCGTTAGGGCCCCGCTGGTGATCGAGTTCCAGGGATCCTCCTTCCCTCGTATTCGCACCAATCCGCAGTCAATGGTTGAGAATAATCCGCCCCACACGGCGAAGCTGCCTGCGGGGAAACAAAGGGTTAAATCTCAAAGTCTCCGATGACACGTGAAGGGGGACAAGCTGCGCGGCGTCTCACCTCCGATCTGTGGCGCGCGGATCCTCACGGCGTTCATGCTGCCGCGCAGCCGGTAATTGATTCCCTAAAAACGACAAAGAAAGTGAGAAATTTGGGATTTAACCCCCGCCGCGCTGTGACGATGAGCCCTGCGGCAGCACCATTCCTGCACTGGGCACACACTCACCATGGGGGCGTTCCTGAACCCCTTAATGGCCTGAAAGACGCCGCCTCCTATGAGCCCCATGGTAAACGCTCCGCCGCAGTCGTCCACGATCCTCCACGGGCTGCAAGAAGCGGGACACGCGCATGAGAAGCAGCTGGGGGGGGGGTGACTGGCAGCCCACACCCAGAGGGTCACGGCATTATCAGGGCATCCGTGGGGGTGACGTGCGCCTGTTATACCATCACAAGGGGCGGCGACATCCCAGGAGTCTCAGAGCTGCTAGCAGAGCCGCGGTGCTGAGGATTACCTGCTACCCTGCAGCGGCTCAGGGAGGACTGACCTCCAGCACCAGACCCCCTCCCACCCCTCCGGCTCCTGGGCCAAAGAGATCACCAAGATGGCGCCTGTGTATGCCAGGGGCAGGGGTACTCCTAGAGACGGTGGGGTGAGACATGCGCCTCAGGGTGGGGGTCCGGCACTGCGCTGGGATTGGCCAGTTTTGGGTCATCCCCAAGAAGGACATTCAGGTCCTGCAAGAAGTGCGTCACCGCACGAAACATATAGGCCCTAAGAAGGGGAGCCTGGGGCCACAGCATGGGGGGGGGGGCAGTAACAAGATGTATGTAGGGTCACCTGATGCCCTTGGAGGGGTATATTGGGGCACAGGGGGTATGTAGGGTCACGTGATGCCCTTGGAGGGGTATATTGGGGCACAGGGGGTATGTAGGGTCACGTGATGCCCTTGGATGGGTATATTGGGTCACAGGGGGGTATGTAGGGTCACCTGATGCCCTTGGAGGGGTATATTGGGGCACAGGGGGTATGTAGGGTCACGTGATGCCCTTGGAGGGGTATATTGGGGCACAGGGGGTATGTAGGGTCACGTGATGCCCTTGGAGGGGTATATTGGATCACGGGGGGTATGTAGGGTCACGTGATGCCCTTGGAGGGGTATATTGGGTCACAGGGGGGTATGTAGGGTCACGTGATGCCCTTGGAGGGGTATATTGGGTCACAGGGGGTATGTAGGGTCACGTGATGCCCTTGGATGGGTATATTGGGTCACAGGGGGGTATGTAGGGTCACGTGATCCCTTGGAGGGGTATATTGGGTCACAGGGGGGTATGTAGGGTCACGTGATGCCCTTGGAGGGGTATATTGGGGCACAGGGGGTATGTAGGGTCACGTGATGCCCTTGGAGGGGTATATTGGGTCACAGGGGGTATGTAGGGTCACGTGATGCCCTTGGAGGGGTATATTGGGGCACAGGGGGTATGTAGGGTCACGTGATGCCCTTGGAGGGGTATATTGGGTCACAGGGGGTATGTAGGGTCACGTGATGCCCTTGGAGGGGTATATTGGGGCACAGGGGGGTATGTAGGGTCACGTGATGCCCTTGGAGGGGTATATTGGGGCACAGGGGGTATGTAGGGTCACGTGATGCCCTTGGATGGGTATATTGGGTCACAGGGGGTATGTAGGGTCACGTGATGCCCTTGGAGGGGTATATTGGGTCACAGGGGGTATGTAGGGTCACGTGATGCCCTTGGAGGGGTATATTGGGTCACAGGGGGTATGTAGGGTCACGTGATGCCCTTGGAGGGGTATATTGGGTCACAGGGTGTATGTAGGGTCACGTGATGCCCTTGGAGGGGTATATTGGGTCACAGGGTGTATGTAGGGTCACGTGATGCCCTTGGAGGGGTATATTGGGTCACAGGGGGTATGTAGGGTCACGTGATGCCCTTGGAGGGGTATATTGGGGCACAGGGGGGTATGTAGGGTCACGTGATGCCCTTGGAGGGGTATATTGGGTCACAGGGTGTATGTAGGGTCACGTGATGCCCTTGGAGGGGTATATTGGGTCACAGGGGGTATGTAGGGTCACGTGATGCCCTTGGAATAATTACGTTTCAAGGACTCAGGTCAGTTATAATTCCGGGGGGTCTCGGGCGGGGCTCGTTGCCGGGGTGACACCCGGCGGCTCCACATGCCCGGCTTACCATGGCTCGCGAACGTATTCCTCCATCTTTTCAGCACCGGAAAGAGACTGCTGGCGCGCAGCCAATCGGAAAGCAAATGCAATTCACGTGGTTCATCAGCCACGCCCTCCAAAGGACAACTAGCCAATGATCTGCACTTGATGGTTTCTCAGAGAGACGTGGAACGCAACTGGTACGTCATCAGTGAGGGACGGCGGATTCCGGAGAAAAGCTGCTGAAAATGTGAGGAATGAACGGAAACCGGAGAGAGACCGGCCGTGTGCTTAGAGAGCAGGGTTTCCCGCGCCTGTGCTCAGGACCCTCAGCCAGGCCAGGTTTTGCAGATCACCTTGTGGAAAAGCAGAGACTGAATCCTGCAAACCTGGCGGAGGCTCCTGAGGAGAGGCGGGAAACCCTGCCCTATAGAGGAGCCCCCCACGTTCCAGATAGAGGAGCCAGCCCCCCCCCACGTTCCAGATAGAGCCCCACACGTTCCAGATAGAGGAGCCAGCCCCCCCCACGTTCCAGATAGAGGAGCCAGCCCCCCCCACGTTCCAGATAGAGGAGCCAGCCCCCCCCCACGTTCCAGATAGAGGAGCCAGCCCCCCCACGTTCCAGATAGAGGAGCCAGCCCCCCCACGTTCCAGATAGAGGAGCCAGCCCCCCCCACGTTCCAGATAGAGGAGCCAGCCCCCCCCCACGTTCCAGATAGAGGAGCCAGCCCCCCCACGTTCCAGATAGAGGAGCCAGCCCCCCCCCACGTTCCAGATAGAGGAGCCGCTCCCCCCCACGTTCCAGATAGAGGAGCCGCTCCCCCCACGTTCCAGCTAGAGGAGCCGCTCCCCCCCACGTTCCAGCTAGAGGAGCCGCTCCCCCCCACGTTCCAGCTAGAGGAGCCGCTCCCCCCACGTTCCAGCTAAGAGGAGCCGCTCCCCCCCACGTTCCAGATAGAGGAGCCGCTCCCCCCCACGTTCCAGATAGAGGAGCCGCTCCCCCCCACGTTCCAGATAGAGGAGCCAGCCCCCCTCCACGTTCCAGATAGAGGAGCCAGCCCCCTCCCACGTTCCAGATAAGAGGAGCCAGCCCCCTCCCACGTTCCAGATAGAGGAGCCAGCCCCCCTCCCACGTTCCAGATAGAGGAGCCAGCCCCCCTCCCACGTTCCAGATAGAGGAGCCAGCCCCCTCCCACGTTCCAGATAGAGGAGCCAGCCCCCCTCCACGTTCCAGATAGAGGAGCCAGCCCCCCTCCCACGTTCCAGATAGAGGAGCCAGCCCCCCTCCCACGTTCCAGATAGAGGGCCAGCCCCCTCCCACGTTCCAGATAGAGGAGCCAGCCCCCCTCCCACGTTCCAGATAGAGGAGCCAGCCCCCCTCCCACGTTCCAGATAGGAGCCAGCCCCCCTCCCACGTTCCAGATAGAGGAGCCAGCCCCCCTCCCACGTTCCAGATAGAGAGCCAGCCCCCTCCCACGTTCCAGATAGAGGAGCCGCTCCCCCCCACGTTCCAGATAGAGGAGCCGTTCCCCCCCCCCCCGTGTTCCCGTACAGGAAGCTCCTTGAGGTCACCGGAAGTCACTGATTTCAGTTCTTTTCTCCATTTAAGTTGAGGGTCTGGTCCATTCATGGAGTTTTGGTGGAATGTGTCAGATTTGGCTTTTTTGTGTTAATATTTCGGCTTCTCCTGTTTAACTGAAAGCATTTTCCGGCGCATTATCTGACAGTAATGGGGATATTTCTGGTTTCCGGCGCATTATCTGACAGTAATGGGGGATATTTCTGGTTTCCGGCGCATTATCTGACAGTAATGGGGAGATTTCTGGTTTCCGGCTCATTATCTGACAGTAATGGGGGATATTTCTGGTTTCCGGCGCATTATCTGACAGTAATGTGGAGATTTCTGGTTTCCGGCGCATTATCTGACAGTAATGGGGGATATTTCTGGTTTCCGGCGCATTATCTGACAGTAATGGGGAGATTTCTGGTTTCCGGCGCATTATCTGACAGTAATGGGGGATATTTCTGGTTTCCGGCACATTATCTGACAGTAATGGGGATATTTCTGGTTTCCGGCGCATTATCTGACAGTAATGGGGAGATTTCTGGTTTCCGGCGCATTATCTGACAGTAATGGGGGAGATTTCTGGTTTCCGGCGCATTATCTGACAGTAATGGGGAGATTTCTGGTTTCCGGCTCATTATCTGACAGTAATGGGGAGATTTCTGGTTTCCGGCGCATTATCTGACAGTAATGGGGAGATTTCTGGTTTCCGGCGCATTATCTGACAGTAATGGGGAGATTTCTGGTTTCCGGCGCATTATCTGACAGTAATGGGGAGATTTCTGGTTTCCGGCGCATTATCTGACAGTAATGGGGGAGATTTCTGGTTTCCGGCGCATTATCTGACAGTAATGGCGGATATTTCTGGTTTCCGGCGCATTATCTGACAGTAATGGGGAGATTTCTGGTTTCCGGCGCATTATCTGACAGTAATGGGGATATTTCTGGTTTCCGGCGCATTATCTGACAGTAATGGGGATATTTCTGGTTTCCGGCGCATTATCTGACAGTAATGGGGAGATTTCTGGTTTCTGGCGCATTATCTGACAGTAATGGGGATATTTCTGGTTTCCGGCGCATTATCTGACAGTAATGGGGATATTTCTGGTTTCCGGCGCATTATCTGACAGTAATGGGGAGATTTCTGGTTTCTGGCGCATTATCTGACAGTAATGGGGAGATTTCTGGTTTCCGGCGCATTATCTGACAGTAATGGGGAGATTTCTGGTTTCCGACGCATTATCTGACAGTAATGGGGATATTTCTGGTTTCCGGCGCATTATCTGACAGTAATGGGGGATATTTCTGGTTTCTGGCGCATTATCTGACAGTAATGGGGATATTTCTGGTTTCCGGCGCATTATCTGACAGTAATGGGGAGATTTCTGGTTTCCGGCGCATTATCTGACAGTAATGGGGATATTTCTGGTTTCCGGCGCATTATCTGACAGTAGTGGGGGATATTTCTGGTTTCTGGCGCATTATCTGACAGTAATGGGGAGATTTCTGGTTTCCGGCGCATTATCTGACAGTAATGGGGAGATTTCTGGTTTCCGGCGCATTATCTGACAGTAATGGGGGAGATTTCTGGTTTCCGGCGCATTATCTGACAGTAATGGGGGAGGTTTCCGGCGCATTATCTGACAGTAATGGGGATATTTCTGGTTTCCGGCGCATTATCTGACAGTAATGGGGAGATTTCTGGTTTCCGGCGCATTATCTGACAGTAATGGGGGAGATTTCTGGTTTCCGGCGCATTATCTGACAGTAATGGGGAGATTTCTGGTTTCCGGCGCATTATCTGACAGTAATGGGGATATTTCTGGTTTCCGGCTCATTATCTGACAGTAATGGGGATATTTCTGGTTTCCGGCGCATTATCTGACAGTAATGGGGAGATTTCTGGTTTCCGGCGCATTATCTGACAGTAATGGGGAGATTTCTGGTTTCCGGCTCATTATCTGACAGTAATGGGGGAGATTTCTGGTTTCCGGCGCATTATCTGACAGTAATGGGGGATATTTCTGGTTTCCGGCGCATTATCTGACTGTAATGGGGGAGATTTCTGGTTTCCGGCGCATTATCTGACAGTAATGGGGAGATTTCTGGTTTCCGGCGCATTATCTGACAGTAATGGGGATATTTCTGGTTTCTGGCGCATTATCTGACAGTAATGTGGAGATTTCTGGTTTCTGGCGCATTATCTGACAGTAATGGGGGAGATTTCTTGGTTTCCGGCGCATTATCTGACAGTAATGTGGAGATTTCTGGTTTCTGGCGCATTATCTGACAGTAATGGGGGAGATTTCTGGTTTCCGGCGCATTATCTGACAGTAATGTGGAGATTTCTGGTTTCCGGCGCATTATCTGACAGTAATGGGGGAGATTTCTGGTTTCCGGCGCATTATCTGACAGTAATGTGGAGATTTCTGGTTTCTGGCGCATTATCTGACAGTAATGGGGGAGATTTCTGGTTTCCGGCGCATTATCTGACAGTAATGTGGAGATTTCTGGTTTCCGGCGCATTATCTGACAGTAATGGGGATATTTCTGGCCATGACGGTATTCAGTGAGCCGTGCGTCTGTCTCCCGCAGCCGGTGAGTCCTTGCCGTCAAGGTGGAAGATGCCGCTGCCTCAAGCCCTGCAGTCGCGTCTGGCCAAACGGGGGATCCTGAAGCACCTGGAGTCGGGTCAGTTTGCTGCCGTGTGGCTGTGGACCAGGTTTGCAGTGATTTATGAGGCGTTTCCATGACGGTCACACAGATTTTATTCTTTAAAGAATAGACTCCTGGTGTTGTGGCGGCGCACCGCCTCTCCCGCGCATGCGCCGCGCCGCCCCCTGACCTTCCTATGCGGTGCCTGTACCTCTTTGTGGGGGTCCTGTCCCCCTTCCTGTGAACGGGACTGAGCAGTGGCAGTGCAGGGGGCGATTAGCTCACACGTCTTGAAAGAGGACCAGGACGCTGGACTTTATAGAATAAAAAAGCTGGTGGTTGCCATGGAAACACTCTGGTCCTTAGCGCCACATTTACAACCTGCTCTGCCCCCTGTAGACACATCGTTTCCTTCATGTCTTTGCCTTTTCCTCTCAGAGCCAGCAGAAGAGATCATCGCTGAGGATTATGACGACGATCATGTGGACTATGAGGCGACCCGGGCAGAAGGCCTTCCTCCAAACTGGTACAAAGTGCTGGACCCAATCTGGTAGGTTTACAGTGGCGCTGCTGGTGGGTGTGCCCGGCTGGGATCCCGCGGCGCTGCTGGTGCGTGTGCCCGGCTGGGATCCCGCAGCGCTGCTGGGGCGTGTGCCCGGCTGGGATCCCGCGACGCTGCTGGGGCGTGTGCCCGGCTGGGATCCCGCGACGCTGCTGGGGCATGTGCCCGGCTGGGATCCCGCGACGCTGCTGGGGCATGTGCCCGGCTGGGATCCCGCGACGCTGCTGGGGCATGTGCCCGGCTGGGATCCCGCGACGCTGCTGGGGCATGTGCCCGGTGTGAAGGAACCGTTCCCTTCCGTCTGTCCTGGCTCTCCAGACACCCCTTCGTTGCGGTCAGCCCGGCTACTGGGAGCGCTGTCCTCAGCGCCTCGAGCAGCTTGACCGGCCTGCTTCTGTTCCTCTGCCCTGGAGTCGTTAGAAATCTCCAGAAGGCCGCTCTCTGCCTTCTGAGGGTGATAGTGTAGTGTAGCGTCGCTGAATGAAACACCAAACGCGGCTTTTGTTCCAATAGGATCCTCTCTCTCTGAGCTTGAGAGTTCTCTGACTTCTTTTAATGAACAACGCCACCATTTATGCTGAAGTACAACAGTCACAATTTGCATACCCATACTAATTACTAGCATACCCGTACTAATTACTAGCATACCCGTACTAATTACTAGCATACCCATACTAATTACATTAAGTCAGTTATTTACAATAAACATTCTTTACATTCTCTAGCCTTCAGCTCACACAACATTTGTATATCCATTGTTCCAGCACATCAGATTAAACACACACTATCAGAGATCCCTTAAATTAAACACGTAACTAGATAATGGGGAAAACCCTGATGCATAAATTACACAGCAGCAAAGCTTGTTTACTGTATACACAAAACACATTTACCTACAGGAATATAGTATTTTAAAACCAAAGCTATGTCATTTAACACTAAACTAAATTAACTAAAACCAAACGATGTAAAATATATTTAAAATCACACGATATAAATGAACATAAAGTCTCTTGGGGTTTGAAGCATGGAGCGTTACATCAACTCCGTGACATATGTCCCTATGGTGCAACGGCACTGAAGAGTCCACAGTAACCCCAGCGTCATAAAAGCTGTCCCTGGCTGAGGTTCCTAGGTTTTGTGGCCGAGCCTCTTGGGGCATCCCGTGACACCCGGCTAGGATCCCGCGACGCTGCTGGGGCGTGTGCCCGGCTGGGATCCCGCGACGCTGCTGGGGCGTGTGCCCGGCTGGGATCCCGCGACGCTGCTGGGGCATGTGCCCGGCTGGGATCCCGCGGCGCTGCTGGTGCGTGTGCCCGGCTGGGATCCCGCGGCGCTGCTGGGGCATGTGCCCGGCTGGGATCCTGCGACGCTGCTGGGGCATGTGCCCGGCTGGGATCCTGCGACGCTGCTGGGGCATGTGCCCGGCTGGGATCCCGCGACGCTGCTGGGGCATGTGCCCGGTGTGAAGGAACCGTTCCCTTCCGTCTGTCCTGGCTCTCCAGACACCCCTTCGTTGCGGTCAGCCCGGCTACTGGGAGCGCTGTCCTCAGCGCCTCGAGCAGCTTGACCGGCCTGCTTCTGTTCCTCTGCCCTGGAGCCGTTAGGAATCTCCAGAAGGTCGCTCTCTGCCTTCTGAGGGTGATAGTGTAGTGTAGTGTCGCTGAATGAAACACCAAACGCGGTTGTATGTTCCAACAGGATCCTCTCTCTCTCAGCTTGAGAGTTCTCTGACTTCTTTTAATGAACAACGCCACCATTTATGCTGAAGTACAAGTCACAATTTGCATACACATACTAATTACTAGCATACCCGTACTAATTACTAGCATACCCATACTAATTACTAGCATACCCATACTAATTACTAGCACACCCATACTAATTACTAGCACACCCGTACTAATTACTAGCACACCCGTACTAATTACTAGCACACCCGTACTAATTACTAGCACACCCGTACTAATTACTAGCACACCCGTACTAATTACTAGCACACCCGTACTAATTACTAGCATACCCGTACTAATTACTAGCATACCCGTACTAATTACTAGCACACCCGTACTAATTACTAGCACACCCGTACTAATTACTAGCACACCCGTACTAATTACTAGCACACCCGTACTAATTACTAGCACACCCGTACTAATTACTAGCACACCCGTACTAATTACTAGCACACCCGTACTAATTACTAGCACACCCGTACTAATTACTAGCACACCCGTACTAATTACTAGCACACCCGTACTAATTACTAGCACACCCGTACTAATTACTAGCACACCCGTACTAATTACTAGCATACCCATACTAATTAGATTATGTCAGTTATTTACAATAAACATTCTTCACATTCTCTTAGCCTTCAGCTCACACAACATTTGTATATCCATTGTTCCAGCACATCAGATTAAACACACACTATCAGAGATCCCTTAAATTAAACATGTAACTAGATAATGGGGAAAACCCTGATGCATAAATTACACAGCAGCAAAGCTTGTTTACTGTATATACAAAACACATTTACCTACAGGAATATAGTATTTTAAAACCAAAGCTATGTCATTTAACACTAAACTAAATTAACTAAAACCAAACGATGTAAAATATATTTAAAATCACACGATATAAATGAACATAAAGTCTCTTGGGGTTTGAAGCATGGAGCGTTACATCAACTCCGTGACATATGTCCCTATGGTGCAACGGCACTGAAGAGTCCACAGTAACCCCAGCGTCATAAAAGCTGTCCCTGGCTGAGGTTCCTAGGTTTTGTGGCCGAGCCTCTTGGGGCATCCCGTGACACCCGGCTAGGATCCCGCGACGCTGCTGGGGCGTGTGCCCGGCTGGGATCCCGCGACGCTGCTGGGGCGTGTGCCCGGCTGGGATCCCGCGACGCTGCTGGGGCATGTGCCCGGCTGGGATCCCGCGACGCTGCTGGGGCGTGTGCCCTGCTGGGATCCTGCGACGCTGCTGGGGCGTGTGCCCGGCTGGGATCCCGCGACGCTGCTTGGGCGTGTGCCCGGCTGGGATCCCGCGACGCTGCTGGGGCGTCCCAAACTCCCCACTTACTGTGATTGGATCGGTTGTGGGAACCTCCATGAGCAGCTCCCTTGCAGAGCTTTGATGACGCGTCTGTCTGACCCAGCCCACACCTAGCTGTGATTACTTGTGCCACCCTTCTGGGACATTGGATGATGCTCTAATAGCGCCCACTGTTCAGGATCCCTGCTGTATTCTGTCGTAGAAATTAATCTACTATCAATTCCCTAATTTAGTTTGATCCTCTGCACTTACAAGCAGCTCTCTGCTAACCCTGGCATACGTACCCGAACGCCCGCAGCAAGGAGACCCAGAGACTCTGCTGTGGTCTATTGCATCCTCACCCAGAAAAAGCCACACACACACACGTTGTTTCTAGCTGGAGTTCCTCTGGCCAAGTGCCAAGTGCCCCCCTGGCTTCTGGTCAGCTTCATTAATTACACCATAGGACAACGCCCAGTGGCCACTGGCTGCACAACAGAAACCAGTTTGTCCAGTAATGACATTTACATATCAAAAGGACAGGGGAGTGGACTAGAATGACTGACCGGCCTCCTGGAGATGACTCATCCCTGAGTCCTCTCCATGGTCCCCGTCAGCCATGTTTGTCCGACCATCCCCCATCACTGTGTCGTATGGACCCCATTCAGATACTGCTCAATCTACTCGTTCCTATGGGTTATTGACATATCTGCGGGGACAAATACAGTTATTATCAAAACACGGTACCAGTGTTGAGACAAGGCTTAAATGTCTTAAAAGCAGGTATGTCTCTAAACCCAAAAGAAGGTTTTCATACTGACGGTTTTGCCGCTGGTTTGGATTTAAAACCACATTCAAATCCAACACAGGGAGACAGATGACAACTTATAAAAACACACACATCCTAGAGTATAATGTCCACATAATAAAATTTCCACAACAATTCTATCCGCCTTCCCCTGCAATCCCTGCTGTATTCTGTCTGTCCGCCTTCCCCTGCAATCCCTGCTGTATTTTGTCTGTCCGCCTTCCCCTGCAATCCCTGCTGTATTTTGTCTGTCCGCCTTCCCCTGCAATCCCTGCTGTATTGTCTGTCTGTCCTCCCTCCTGTAGATTGTAAGCTCACGTGCTGTATCAACATGGCGGTCTCTATATCATTACTGCGTCTCATGTTTGTGCTCCCCCACAGAATGTGCTGGTGCTATATGAGTGAGGGGGCTGACCTCTCCTCTCCTGCTTTTCAGCGGTCTCCCCTATTACTGGAATGTGGAGTCAGAGCTGGTCTCCTGGTTGTCTCCACTCGACCCCAGCGCCGTCATCACAAAAGCCCCATCCAAGCAGAAAGGTAACGGCACCGTCTGAGGGCCACGCCGGTCACGGCCGCCGGCACCACCGCTCTTACCCCTGTCCTTTCCTTGGCAGAGCCCGAGGAGAAGCCGGAGAGGGAGGAAGTGAAGGAGCGGAGATTTGCGCGCCGCGAGGAGGTGGCACCTTACCCGAAACCCAAAAAAGGTGAGTGTGTGTGTGTAAGGAAGCTGGTTCCGGGGTGGCAGGTCCAATGTTACTTAGACGTATATAAACAAAAGGGGTTTAGTATGAGTAAAGTATAAAAGGCAGTAAATGAGAATAAACAATTATGTAGCTGGGTAATGATAGGAAAAACACTGTATAAATAATAATCAGCAATAAGATTATCTCCTCTTGCCTTTTAGTTAAAGGTAAACCAAAAAGTAGCAAAACTAAACTACACTATACTACTTACATATAAGGAAAAAAAAGAGTAGATAGAAATTATAGCAGGGTTAAACCAGATATGGAGGAAAAAATAGAAGGAAGCGTGAAGGAGATCTTTAGAAAAATAAATAGGAAATAGAAACGGAAGAGTCTCTGAGGCAGAGGGTCCTGGATCTGTAGAGCAACAGATTCTGTGGGATGCAGGGCAGCAGGCTCTGAGGATTCGTGCAGGATTAGAGGATTCATGCAGGGCAGCAGGCTCTGAGGATTCGTGCAGGATTAGAGGATTCTTGCAGGATTAGAGGATTCTTGCAGGATTAGAGGATTTTTGCAGGATTAGAGGATTCTTGCAGGATTAGAGGATTCTTGCAGGATTAGAGGATTCTTGCAGGATTAGAGGATTCTTGCAGGATTAGAGGATTCTTGCAGGATTAGAGGATTCTTGCAGGATTAGAGGATTCTTGCAGGATGTAAAGCAGCAGGATTAGAGGATTCTGCAGGTTGCAGGGCAGCAGGATTAGAGGATTCTGCAGGTTGCAGGGCAGCAGGATTAGAGGATTCTGCAGGTTGCAGGGCAGCAGGATTAGAGGATTCTGCAGGATGTAAGGCAGCAGGATTAGAGGATTCTGCAGGATTAGAGGATTCTGCAGGATTAGAGGATTCTGCAGGATTAGAGGATTCTTGCAGGATGCAGGGCAGCAGGATTAGAGGATTCTTGCAGGATTAGAGGATTCTTGCAGGATTAGAGGATTCTTGCAGGATTAGAGGATTCTGCAGGATTAGAGGATTCTTGCAGGATGTAAAGCAGCAGGATTAGAGGATTCTTGCAGGATTAGAGGATTCTTGCAGGATTAGAGGATTCTGCAGGATTAGAGGATTCTTGCAGGATGTAAAGCAGCAGGATTAGAGGATTCTTGCAGGATTAGAGGATTCTTGCAGGATTAGAGGATTCTTGCAGGATTAGAGGATTCTTGCAGGATTAGAGGATTCTTGCAGGATTAGAGGATTCTTGCAGGATAGAGAATTTGCAGGATTAGAGATTCTGCAGGATTAGAGGATTCTTGCAGGATGTAAAGCAGCAGGATTAGAGGATTCTTGCAGGATTAGAGGATTCTTGCAGGATTAGAGGATTCTTGCAGGATTAGAGGATTCTTGCAGGATTAGAGGATTCTTGCAGGATTAGAGGATTCTTGCAGGATTAGAGGATTCTTGCAGGATTAGAGGATTTTTGCAGGATTAGAGGATTTTGCAGTAGGATTAGAGATTCTTGCAGATTAGAGAATTCTTGCAGGATTAGAGGATTCTTGCAGGATATTAGAGGATTCTTGCAGGATTAGAGATTCTTGCAGGATGTTAAAGCAGCAGATTAGAGGATTCTGCAGGTTGCAGGGCAGCAGGATTAGAGGATTCTGCAGGTTGCAGGGCAGCAGATTAGAGGATTCTGCAGGTTGCAGCAGCAGGATTAGAGGATTCTGCAGGATGTAAGGCAGCAGGATTAGAGGATTCTGCAGGATTAGAGATTCTGCAGGATTAGAGGATTCTTGCAGGATGCAGGCAGCAGGATTAGAGGATTCTTGCAGGATTAGAGGATTCTTGCAGATTAGAGGATTCTTGCAGGATTAGAGGATTCTTGCTGATTAGAGGATTCTTGCAGATTAGAGGATTCTGCAGGATTAGAGGATTCTTGCAGGATGTAAAGCAGCAGGATTAGAGGATTCTTGCAGGATTAGAGGATTCTTGCAGGATAGAGGATTCTTGCAGGATTAGAGGATTCTTGCAGGATTAGAGGATCTTGCAGGATTAGAGGATTCTTGCAGGATTAGAGGATTCTTGCAGGATTAGAGATTCTTGCAGGATTAGAGGATTCTGCAGGATTAGAGGATTCTTGCAGGATTAGAGGATTCTTGCAGGATTAGAGGATTCTTGCAGGATTAGAGGATTCTTGCAGGATTAGAGGATTCTGCAGGATTAGAGGATTCTTGCAGGATGTAAAGCAGCAGAATTAGAGGATTCTTGCAGGATTAGAGGATTCTTGCAGGATTAGAGGATTCTGCAGGATTAGAGGATTCTTGCAGGATGTAAAGCAGCAGGATTAGAGGATTCTTGCAGGATTAGAGGATTCTTGCAGGATTAGAGGATTCTTGCAGGATTAGAGGATTCTTACAGGATTAGAGGATTCTTGCAGGATTAGAGGATTCTTGCAGGATTAGAGGATTCTGCAGGATGCAGGGCAGCAGGATTAGAGGATTCTTACAGGATTCGAGGATTCTTGCAGGATGTAAAGCAGCAGGATTAGAGGATTCTGCAGGATTAGAGGATTCTTGCAGGATGCAGGGCAGCAGGATTAGAGGATTCTTACAGGATTAGAGGATTCTGCAGGATTAGAGGATTCTTGCAGGATTAGAGGATTCTGCAGGATGCAGGGCAGCAGGATTAGAGGATTCTTACAGGATTAGAGGATTCTGCAGGATTAGAGGATTCTTGCAGGATGCAGGGCAGCAGGATTAGAGGATTCTGCAGGGCAGCAGGATTAGAGGATTCTGCAGGTTGCAGGGCAGCAGGATTAGAGGATTCATGCAGGATGTAAAGCAGCAGGATTAGAGGATTCTGCAGGGCAGCAGGATTAGAGGATTCTGCAGGTTGCAGGGCAGCAGGATTAGAAACATAGAAAAAAATGTGGTCAGATAAGAACCTTTCGGCCCATCTAGTCGCCCAATTACATGGATACTTTACCTGGATTTATCTTTTGTTTAGGATAGCCTTATGCCTATCCCATGCTTGGGATTAGAGGATTCTTGCAGGATTAGAGGATTCTTGCAGGATTAGCAGAAGGGGATCTGCAGCAGAGGAGGTCTTGTAACAGAAGGATCCTTGTAGCAGGAACTATAGACAGTATGGTGGGAACCAAGACAAAACAGATTATAGGGAGCAGAGATTAAAGGCAGCTCCTTGCTAGTGAGAGGTTCACTAGAACAAAGCAGAAGCATAGTGCTTTGGGAGTGGCCTTTTTTTATAGTGGAGGAATCCTGATGCTTTGACTAGCACCTGGTTGCTGGAACAGCTTGGTTCAGTAGGAGAATCGCTGTTAGTTATTCACTGAGACACTTTGCCTTTAGTTCTCTTATGGCGCCGGCGGCTATAGGGACCTGACAGTGTGTGCGGGGGAGGGGAGAGCGAGGTGACGCCTTCCATCTGATTGCGCTTATTTGTCTTCTGCTGCAGGAAGGAAAGATGAGGAGATCGATCCCATGGACCCCAGCGCCTATTCCGATGCTCCCAGGTACATCCTGCCCCAGCAGGGGGGGTGGGGGTTGTCCAGTGGCTGGGGGAGGTGCTGTCCAGTGGCTGGGGGAGGTGCTGTCCAGTGGCTGGGGGAGGTGCTGTCCAGTGGCTGGGGGAGGTGCTGTCCAGTGGCTGGAGAGGGGGAGGGGCTGTCCAGTGGCTGGAGAGGGGGAGGTGCTGTCCAGTGGCTGGAGAGGGGGAGGTGCTGTCCAGTGGCTGGAGAGGGGGAGGTGCTGTCCAGTGGCTGGAGAGGGGGAGGGGCTGTCCAGTGGCTGGAGGGAGGGGGGGTTGGTCCAGTGGCTGGAGGGAGGGGTGCTGGTGGTTTAGGGGTGGAGCTGTGTGGTTGGGGTGGAGCTGGGTGGGGTTGGAGCTGTCTGGGTGGGGGGGGTGGAGCTGGTTGGGGAGCTATTGGGGGTGGAACTGTGTGGTTGGGGGTGGAGCTGTGTGGTTGGGGTGGAGCTGTGTGGTTGGGGGAAGTTGGGGGTGGAGCTTTCTGGTTGGGGGTGTGGAGCTGTCTGGGGGTGGAGTTGGTGGTTGGGTAGGTGGAGCTGTCTGGGTGGGGTTGGAGCTGGTTGGGAGGGTGGAGCTGTCGGTTGGAGGGGTGGAGCTGTCGTTGGAGGGGTGGAGCTGTCGGTTGGGGGGGTGGAGCTGTCGGTTGGGGGGGTGGAGCTGTCGGTTGGGGGGGTGGAGCTGTCGGTTGGGGGGTGGAGCTGTCGGTTGGGGGGTGGAGCTGTCGGTTGGGGGGTGGAGCTGTCGGTTGGAGCTGTCGGTTGGAGGGGTGGAGCTGTCGGTTGGGGGTGGAGCTGTCGGTTGGGGGTGGAGCTGTCGTTGGGGGGGTGGAGCTGTCGGTTGGGGGTGGAGCTGTCGGTTGGGGTGGAGCTGTCGGTTGGGGGTGGAGCTGTCGGTTGGGGGTGGAGCTGTCGGTTGGGGGTGGAGCTGTCGGTTGGGGGGGTGGAGCTGTCGGTTGGGGGGGTGGAGCTGTCGGTTGGGGGGTGGAGCTGTCGGTTGGGGGGGTGGAGCTGTCGGTTGGGGGGGAGCTGTCGGTTGGGGGGGTGGAGCTGGTGGTTGGGGGTGGAGTTGGGGGGGAGCTGGTTGGGGTGGAGCTGGCGCTTGGGGGGAGCTTTCGGTTGGGGTGGAGCTGTTTTGGGGGGTGGAGCTGTTTTGGGGGGTGGAGCTGGCTGGTTGGGGGGTGGATCTGTTTTGGGGGTGGACCTGTCTGGTGGGGTTGGACCTGTCTGGGTGGGGTTGGAGCTGTTGGGGGGGTGGAGCTGGTGGTTGGGGGGTGGAGCTGGTGGTTAGGGGTGGAGCTGTCTGGTTGGGGTGGAGCTGGCGCTTAGGGGGGAGCTGGTTGGGGGGTGGAGCTGTTGGTTGGGGGGTGGAGCTGGTGGTTGGGGGTGGAGTTGGGGGGGAGCTGGTGGGGGTGGAGCTGGCGCTTGGGGGGAGCTTTCGGTTGGGGTGGAGCTGTTTTGGGGGGTGGAGCTGTTTTGGGGGGTGGAGCTGGCTGGTGGGGGGTGGATCTGTTTTGGGGGGTGGACCTGTCTGGGTGGGGTTGGACCTGTCTGGGTGGGGTTGGAGCTGTTGGGGGGGTGGAGCTGGTGGTTGGGGTGGAGCTGGTGGTTAGGGGTGGAGCTGTCTGGTTGGGGTGGAGCTGGCGCTTAGGGGGGAGCTGGTTGGGGGTGGAGCTGTTGGTTGGGGGGGTGGAGCTGTCGGTTGGGGGGTGGAGCTGTCGGTTGGGGGGGTGGAGCTGTCGGTGGGGGGGTGGAGCTGGTGGTTGGGGGGTGGAGCTGGTGGTTGGGGGTGGAGTTGGGGGGGAGCTGGTTGGGGGTGGAGCTGGCGCTTGGGGGGAGCTTTCGGTTGGGGTGGAGCTGTTTTGGGGGGTGGAGCTGTTTTGGGGGGTGGAGCTGGCTGGTTGGGGGGTGGAGCTGTCGGTTGGGGGGGTGGACCTGTCTGGGTGGGGTTGGACCTGTCTGGGTGGGGTTGGAGCTGTTGGGGGGGTGGAGCTGGTGGTTGGGGGTGGAGCTGGTGGTTAGGGGTGGAGCTGTCTGGTGGGGGGTGGAGCTGGCGCTTAGGGGGGAGCTGGTTGGGGGTGGAGCTGTTGGTTGGGGGGGTGGAGCTGTCGGTTGGGGGGTGGAGCTGTCGGTTGGGGGGGTGGAGCTGTCGGTGGGGGGGTGGAGCTGGTGGTTGGGGGGTGGAGCTGGTGGTTGGGGGTGGAGTTGGGGGGAGCTGGTTGGGGGGTGGAGCTGGCGCTTGGGGGGAGCTTTCGGTTGGGGTGGAGCTGTTTTGGGGGTGGAGCTGTTTTGGGGGTGGAGCTGGCTGGTTGGGGGGTGGAGCTGTTCGGTTGGGGGGGTGGACCTGTCTGGGTGGGGTTGGACCTGTCTGGGTGGGGTTGGAGCTGTTGGGGGGGTGGAGCTGGTGGTTGGGGGTGGAGCTGGTGGTTAGGGGTGGAGCTGTCTGGTTGGGGGTGGAGCTGGTTGGGGGCTGGAGCTGGTGCTTGGGTGGAGCTGGCTGGTTGGGGGGGTGGAGCTGGCACTTGGGGGGGCTGGTTGGGGGGTGGAGCTGGTGCTTGGCTGGAGCTTTTGGTTGGGGTGGAGCTGTTGGGGGGGTGGAGCTGGTGCTTGGGTGGAGCTTTTGGTTGGGGGTGGAGCTGGCTGGTTGGGGGGTGGAGCTGGTTGGGGGTAGAGCTGGTTGGGGGGTGGAGCTGGTGGTTGGGGGGTGGAGCTGGTGGTTGGGGGGGTGGAGCTGGCGGTTTGGGGGGTGGAGCTGTCTGGTTGGGGTGGAGCTGGCGGTTGGGGGGGTGGAGCTGGCGGTTGGGTGAGTGGGGGGTGGAGCTGGCTGGTTGGGGGTGGAGCTGGCTGGTTGGGGGTGGAGCTGGCGCTTAGGGGGGGAGCTGGTGCTTGGGTGGAGCTGGTTGGGGGGGTGGAGCTGGCACTTGGGGGGGCTGGTTGGGGGGGTGGAGCTGGTGCTTGGGTGGAGCTTTTGGTTGGGGTGGAGCTGTTTTGGGGGTGGAGGGCTGGCTCGTTGGGGGGGTGGAGCTGGCTGGTTGGGGGGTGGAGCTGGCTGGTGTGGGGGGTGGAGCTGGCGCTTAGGGGGGAGCTGGTGCTTGGGTGGAGCTGGTTGGGGGGGTGGAGCACTTGGGCTGGGGGGGCTGGTTGGGGGGTGGAGCTGGTGCTTGGGTGGAGCTTTTGTTGGGGTGGAGCTGTTTTGGGGGTGGAGCTGGCTCGTTGGGGGGGTGGAGCTGGTTGGGAGGGTGGAGCTGGTTGGGGGGGTGGAGCTGGTTGGGGGGGTGGAGCTGTGGTTTGGAGCTGGTGGTTGGGGGGGTGGACTGGTGGTTGGGGGTGGAGCTGGTGGTTGGGGGGTGGAGCTGGTGGTTGGGGGGTGGAGCTGGTGGTTGGGGGTGTGGAGCTGGTGGTTGGGGGGTGGAGCTGGTGGTTGGGGGGTGGAGCTGGTGGTTGGGGGGTGGAGCTGGTGGTTGGGGGGGTGGAGCTGGTGGTTGGGGGGGGTGGAGCTGGTGGTTGGGGGGGGTGGAGCTGGTGGTTGGGGGGGTGGAGCTGGTGTTGGGGGGGTGGAGCTGGTGGTTGGGGGGGGGGGTGAGCTGGCGGTTGGGGGGTGGAGCTGGCGGTTTGGGGGGTGGAGCTGGTGGTTGGGGGGGTGGAGCTGGCGGTTTGGGGGGTGGAGCTGGCTGGTTGGGGGGTGGAGCTGGTGGTTGGGGGGGTGGAGCTGGTGGTTGGGGGGGGTGGAGCTGGTGGTGGGGGGTGGAGCTGGTGGTTGGGGAGGGGGGTGGAGCTGGTGGTTGGGGGGGGGGGTGGAGCTGGTGGTTGGGGGGGGTGGAGCTGGTGGTTGGGGGTGGAGCTGGCGGTTTGGGGGGGGTGGAGCTGGTGGTTGGGGGGTGGAGCTGGCGGTTTGGGGGGGGTGGAGCTGGCTGGTTGGGGGGTGGAGCTGGTTGATCCTCTCGTTCTCCTGCATTTTATTCGTTTCTTCTTGTTGTGTTGTGGTTTAGGGGTTCTTGGTCCACGGGTCTCCCAAAACGAAACGAGGCCAAGACGGGCGCAGACACCACAGCGGCGGGTCCTCTCTTCCAGCAGCGCCCGTATCCCAGCCCCGGGGCGGTCCTGAGAGCCAACGCCGAGGCTTCCCGAGCCAAGCCACCGGAGTGACCCCGCCCCCACCGGAGTGACCCCGCCCCTTCCCGTGTACAGATCCCGGTGACGGATTTCATGTGTAATAAAGGTTTTGTAATGAAGCCGTTGTGTGAGGCTGAATGTGTGACGGGAGGGCAACGTGCCCGAAACAAACATGGCTGCTGCACATCTGAAAGCTCGGCTGCGGATTGGAGCGCTCTGACATGTGGTTGTCCTTTTCACTTATTGGTTAGCCTCTACCAATTGGGGCTGAGCCCGCCCCTCATGAACGTTCTCGGCTCGGGCTCTGATTGGCTGGGTGTCTTGTGTATCCTGTTTCCGGTGTCTCTCCATCGAGGAGTGTCATGGCCGTGTCCTTGTGTATCCGGGCTCTGAGGCGTCCCGGTACCGCTCTCCTCCGCGCCTCCAGCTCGTCCTCCGCCACCTCCCTCACCCACCCGCCGGGCCCCGCGGAGCGCAGCGACCATGAGGAGGTCAACGTGTACGAGAAGGTGAGAGAGGGGGGAGGGGAGACAAAAGGGACACCCAGGCTGGAGGACCAGGAATAACCATAGAGAATAACGGGACAGGGTGCGGAATGCCCGTAGAGAATAATGGGACAGGGTGCGGAATGCCCGTAGAGAATAATGGGACAGAGTGCGGAATGCCCGTAGAGAATAATGGGACAGAGTGCGGAATGCCCGTAGAGAATAATGGGACAGAGTGCGGAATGCCCGTAGAGAATAATGGGACAGGGTGCGGAATGCCCGTAGAGAATAATGGGACAGGGTGCGGAATGTCTGTAGAGAATAACGGGACAGGGTGCGGAATGTCCGTAGAGAATAACGGGACAGGGTGCGGAATGTCTGTAGAGAATAACGGGACAGGGTGCGGAATGTCTGTAGAGAATAACGGGACAGGGTGCGGAATGTCCATAGAGAATAACGGGACAGGGTGCGGAATGTCCATAGAGAATAACGGGACAGGGTGCGGAATGTCCGTAGAGAATAACGGGACAGGGTGCGGAATGTCTGTAGAGAATAACGGGACAGGGTGCGGAATGTCCGTAGAGAATAACGGGACAGGGTGCGGAATGTCCGTAGAGAATAACGGGACAGGGTGCGGAATGTCTGTAGAGAATAACGGGACAGGGTGCGGAATGCCCGTAGAGAATAACGGGACAGGGTGCGGAATGCCCGTAGATACAGACTTATTCTCCAATTTCATAGGGTTTGTTTAAAATTGAGATTAAGTGGGATTATCACTGTTTTCAATAGATTGACAGAGTGAGACGGAATTTTAAGGGCAGTTTCTGATTCTGTCCTGTCTGGGCTGTCTCTGCACGCGCTCAGTCTGTCCCTAAAGGGATTCGCTCTGCTTACAGGTAGTCAGGCACAGGGAACTCGGCCGCTCTTTGGCTAAGTGAGATTACAGGGATTATACGCCCAGCGCTGTTGTTTGGCAGCATTGCAAAATCTTCTTAACATTGCTGGTGCGTCGAATCATGGAACTTCTCAAAACTAATAACGGCACGTTTTTGCTGTTACGGCAACCTGGTACTCACGGTTTTATCTGAACCCGTGTGTGTATCTTGTGCTTTATAATTGGTCTGTCACTCGATGACCGTTCCACTCGGGTCACAGTGACAAGCCCCGCCTCAGCAGATAAGGATCGCTGAGCTGAGTGCGCAGTTTATGATGTAATGTTTGGTTTTTGTGCCGCTGAGGCGTTTGCGCAGAAATAATGATAAACGTGCTGCTGGTTTTATTATAATGCAGCAAAGCTGCTCACAGGCAAACTGCCAACTGACTCGCACCGTGCGACGGTCACCAGACAATTTCAACACTGCCATAGGTTAGCCGACTGCAAAAATATAATATCTGGGCTCAGGTTTCTATGATACCCAAAAACTATACCGGCGCTGCTTGAGGCTGGATTCACACCTGTGTGGTTTTTTTTTTTACGCACACAATATGTGCGTTTTTTGACGCACGTACCGCGCAAATGTAAAAACTGCACACACGCACATTGCAGCGCGTTCACGGCCATAGACTGCAGCGTGAACGCGCTGCAATACGCCCCAAAGAAGGTCCCATACTTCTTTGGGCATAGGACATTTTACAGCGCATTCCTGTGCTCTGTAAAATGTCCAGGTTTGAACAGGGCGTCACTGCACTCGTGCTACCAAATTTACTGCTACATAAGAGCACAGACGTCTGGGTGACGCAGCCCCTTCCTCAGTGTATAGCGATCTAAAGAGATCCATCGAATAAACACCCTGTAACAGTTTTCTGTACCCAGACAGGGTCACATCTGCCAATGCCACTTCCTTGCAGGACTGCCCCCCCCCCCGTGTTCTCCCTCCCCCCCCCATGTTCTCTTTCCCCCCCCCGGTGTTCTCCCCAGCAGACACTCATGCCTCCCTTCAGTCCTTAGAGTAGGCTGGGATGTTAATCCATTGCAACAGATAACCGGTACACAAGGATCAGATAATAGCATTCTCGCATAAACACAAATTACACAAACCATCTGCGCATGAGAGGTCAATGAAAATAATAAAGAACCTCAGGCCTGCACCCCAACGCGTCTCCGTGCCCACGCACCCCTCCGTGCCCACGCACCCCAACGCGCCTCCATGCCCACGCACCCTTCTATACATAAACTGCAATAAGGGCAGCGGAACAGACAATGTATGATATAAACCAGGTTCGCAATTTCAAAAGTTCGAGTTCGAACACGAACCAAACTCAATGCAAGTCAATGGGACTCAAAAGTTTGGTTTTTAGAGTGCTATGCAAGAGGGCATATATGCAAGATATTTGCCATAAAAGGTGTATGGGGGTCCGGGTAGTGCCCTGGGGGACAGGAAACAAGGACAAAAAGTTTAAAAAAAAAGTTTTTAAAGGGACAGTGAGTTTTCCATGAAAAAAGGGTTAAAAATCGAAAAATTCCTTCAAATATCGTGCCTAGGAGGTCCCCATAACCTGCCCGTGAAGTGGCGGATTTGTAGGATGTATAGAAACTTTTAAAAACAAAACAATGACATTTTAAATGACGGTAAATGGTTTTCCTTTTAATCTATTCATAAACAACTGCTTGGGGCGGCAGCCTGTATGAAAAGAGGAGACATTTTAGGACACGCAGAACAAGTTTAGTGATTTTTTTTTGGGCTAAATTATTGTGAAACTTATGCAGGCTTTGGATGAAAGTAACAATAGGTGCTTTAAAATTGGGTCTTAAGGCTAGGGTCAGACTAGCGCAGTTTTAACGTGCGTTTAGCCGCACGAAATCACGGCCGTACTAGCAGCAAATGACGTCCAATGCCGGGGAACATACGACGAACGGCCGCACGAAAGTTCGTCCGCGCAACGCAAGTGGCCAACGAACGCATTTTTTCGAGAACGTCAAACCGCTACTACTGACGTACAGAGTGCGTGAGTGTGATTAGGAGAAGTCAGACGCTGCTAATGTCCGGCTAACATAACGTCCAGACGCAAAAAGTGTTTTATTGATGATCCGTACAAAATCACGGACGAAAAGGCGCATTGTATGACCGCTATCGCGTATTCAGGGAAAAAATACGTACGTTCGTTCGACCGCACTTTTTCACGGACAATGTGAAAAATGCGTTCGTCTGACCCTAGCCTTAGTGTCGGCAACAGTGTCGTCACACCATAACCCCTCTGTGGTATTGTGGAAGAGTGCAGGGTTGGACCCTGCGGTTCAAAAAATTAAACTGATATAAATCTGGTACAGGCGTCAGTGCAGCCAAATAATGTGCCTTTGGTGGCAGCCAGTGCCTTCACAACGTAACCCCTCTGAGGTATTGTGGAAGAGTTCAGTGCTGGAGGTTTTGTGAATGCAGAAGACATCCCCGATCTATTCCATTACGTCAGCATCAGGGGATTGATAGATGCTGATCCAGGACTGATTCATTTTTAGAAATGTCAGCCGGTCTACAGAGTCGGTGGACAGACGCACTCTTTTTTGTCTGTGACAAAACCTCCAGCGGCACTGAACGTCCTTTCAGAAAGCACGCTGGATGAAGGGCATCCTAGTAGCTGCATAGCATATTGGCTTCGTTCTGGCCAGTGACCCAATCTCAACACCCAGTAAGCCAGTGGATCATCTGCTGGAAAGGTATCCAGGTCTGCCCTTGCCCCTAGGTAGTCCTGCACCATACGGTGAAGACGCTGGCAATGGGTGCCTACATTTGACGTCCCTGGGCGTCGTGGACTAAAACATTTTAAAAAGCCATCAGTCAAGCGGCCCCGGCCTTCACCACTATTCCTCTGATCATTCGCAGCCTCAGAAGCACTTGTGTCATCACTTGGTAACCTGCCAGTGCCTGGAAAGGTGTTACACAAGTGTCGCTTTAGAGCGTCTTCAAGTTTTTTCATCCTGTGCGGGCAGGATGAGCTCTGCAACTTTACCCTTGTATCGTGGATCAAGAAGGGTTGCCAACCAGTAATGATCCCTCTCCTTGATAGCACGAATCCTGGGGTCCTTTACCAGGCTTTGCAGGATAAGGGAGCCCATGCAGCGTAGGTTGGAGGTGGCATTAACTTCCGAGTCTTCCTGGTCAATGAGGATGACCCCATCGTGCACTTCCTCCTCCCAGCCATGTACTAGTCCTTGGGTTTCTGGGCACACAAAACCCTCCCTTGAGGAATCCTCACCTTCAATGCCCCCACTACTTAAATATTCCTCCTCATCCTCCTCCTGTCTGATCTGAGGAGGACCCGCTGGAATGCTGTCTGCATAAAGACTGGGGCCTTCAGAGCTAGGGAAGGCCTCCTCTTCCTCCCGCTGCTCTGCCTCTAGACCCACATCTATAATTCCCCGCAGAGTGTGCTCCAGCAGGAACACTAAAGGAATTGTGTCACTGATGCATTCACTGTCCCTGCTCACCATCTCATTGCCTCCTCCTAATGGTGACAGTACAGTGCATGCATCCTTGATCATCAGCCACTTCGGGGGGGGGGACCAAGTTGACCTGAACCACAGGTACTCGTTGATGGCCCTCTGCTGCTTGTGCAGACACTGCAGCATTGCTAATGTTGAGTTCCACCTGGTGGGCATGTCACAGATCTGACGGATTGTGGGAAGGTGGAATTATTTTAGAATTTCTGCCAGGCGAACACTTGCTGGGAATGACCGTCTGAAGTGGCTGCAGACTTTTCTGGCCTGGCTGAGAAGCTCTGCCAGCCCTGGGTACCTGGTTAGGGAACGCTGTACCACCAGGTTTAGGACGTGTGCTAGGCATGGTACATGCATCAACGTACCCAGGCGTAGGGCAGAGAGAAGGTTGCTGCCATTATCACAGTCGACCATTCCCAGCTCAAGCTGGCGTGGTGTTAACCATCTCTGCACCTGGCCCGGTGTGGCTCCTGTCCCCTAAACAAACCAGCTCAAGCACAGTATGGCATCTTTTTGCTTGAGCCATTGCGTAGCCCCTGTCACGCGTCGGTTTAACTGCCACTTCGCCAGAGACACAGAAGGAGAAAGAGGGAGAGGTGGTGGTGGAGCAGACAGACCTCATACAAGCAGCTTTCTGGAGGCGTGGTGGATGAACAAGCTCCAGCACAGAGCCCCGTCTGGGATCCCTCCCAGCTGCAATCAGAGTTACCCAGTGTGCCGTGAAGGAAATGTAACGACCCTGTCCATGCTTGCTGGACCACGTGTCTAAAGTGACATGCACCTTGCTGCTGACTGCCTTTCCCAATGACTCGATAACATTGTCTTCCATGTGCTGGTATAGTGCTGGAATGGCCTTCCGTGAAAAGTAATGGCGTTTTGTAACCTGCCACTGTGGTACAGCACATTCAGCAAATTCACGGAAGGAAGCCGAGTCCACCAGCTGGAAAGGCAGCAGCTGTAATGCGAGTAATTTTGCTAAGCTGGCATTTAGACGCTGTGCTTGGGGATGGTTGGGACTATATTTTTTCTTAGGCTGCAGCAGCAGGGGCAACGTAATCTGACTGTGTAAATCTTCAGCTGATGGGATGCTGTCACATCGTGAGGAAGGACCTGGTACATCCATTACTGTAGCATCATCCCTGTCAGTGGAGGTTGGAGTCAATGACATGGCAGGACATATAGTGGGGGTAGAGACAGGTGAGGAGGACCTACGCAAAGTTTTGCGCCAACGGGATGCGTGGCAGGTGGTCATATGTCGACTCAAGCACCTGGTACCCAAACGTCCGGTTTCTTTTCCACGCTTGAGCCTCATCTGACACAGATTACAAATGGCAACGGTGGGGTCTGCTGCACATTTCTTAAAGAACTCCCAGACAGCAGAGTTCCTGGATGTGTGCTTTGAGACAACAGCTCTCTGCACCTGAGCATCTGTGACTTCGGATGCCTTGGACTGGCTAGTGCTATGGTTGGTCATAGAGGACGTTGCGCCTCGTGTTTGTTGTGCCTCCTCCTCCTCACTTGACTCCTCTGTTCGATCAGGCACCCAGGTGGAGTCAGTGACCTCATCATCATTGTCATCACCCCCTATCTCCTCGTCACTGGAGCCAACTTGGCAGTATGCTGCAGCTGCTGGGTCAACACTAGTGCCAGTTGTGTCACTGGCACCCCCTTCCTCTAGGTTGATTATACTCCCTTCCTCAACCTCAGAGAGTGAATCAGAGCACTGTAGTTGCTGCGCATCCTCAAGCAGCATGTCACTGTCATTGTAGTCAAACAATTCAGCTGACTCCTCCGTGTGTGATAGTGAGGCTACGGCAGGAGTAGCTGTGGACATGGAGGCTGCATTCGATGCTTTGGCAGCTGAGGTGGACTGTAAAGCACTACAAGCCTGGCTGGCAGAGGACTCGGAGGATGAGGATGCCTGGTTAGCCAATCCACCAAATCCTCTGTATGTTGCTGCAGGTTAAGAAGACGGCCAGCACCAGTTATAAAGGACAAGCGTGCCCCTGCAGAGGATGCACCACATCCACCACGACCAGAGGCGCAGCCTCCCGACACAGGGGCTGCTTGCCCTCTGTGCCTGGCAGCGTCTGCCTGTCCTTTTTGGTCTTTCTGACATGGTGAGGATATGTAGATTAAAGATATACAGAACTCTGATTCAACTCTGGTATAAAGAGTAGAGATTTCCAGAACTCTGTTATAACTCAGTGAGACACCCTGATAGCTGGCAGCCAGTGACAAGACACAGATTACAATTCCCAGAAACCACCTACAAGTCAGTGAGACCCCCTGATAGCTGGCAACAGTGACAAGACACCGATTACAATTCACATAAATCTGATAGAAGTATGTGGGACCCCCTGATATATGGCAGTGAGAAGACACAGGTTACAATCCCCAGAAACCTCCTATAAATCAGTGAGACCCTGATGGGTGGCAGTAAGAACACGCAGATTAGAACAATTCCCAGATATTTTGTAGAAATGAGACCCCCCCCCCCAATAGCTGGTGGCAGGGCAAGAACACACACTAACACAACAATCTCCTCTCAAAAATGAAGGCTGTGTGAAGCCTTATATAGTGTGCTGCGGGATTTAGCTCTGTGAGCCCATGATTGGGCAAAATTTGCCCAATCAAGACTCTGAGCCATGATTAGCTTAGTCTTGAACCTGTCTTGCACCTGACCTGTGGTCAGGTGCAAGGCTGTAGCCAATTACAAGCTTCAGGCCAGTGGAAAAGTGCATTGTGGGTGAACACTCGGAAATATTCGTAGTTCGCGAACAGGCGATGTTCGAATCGAAAACCGAACCGCTCATCCCTACTGGTGGGTTTACAGGTTTATTGGACCAATCATCCCCCCCCCCCTTCTTCTTCCTTGGACAGGGAGTCCATCAGACTCTGAAGGAGGGACGTGCTTGTCACGGAAGGGACATAGGGGCTCGGCGCAGCGAGACCCAGGACTCAAACCCAAGACATTTTTAAAAGGACCTTGTTTTCCTTTGAACGTTTGCAGTGTGCGTTTCAATGTATGAACAGTTTATTTTCCTTGCTAGATGTGGTTTTACTTGATGTGCTGTATTAAGATGTACCCTGTGTGATTTTAAATATACTTTACATCGTTTGGTTTTAGTTTAATTTAGTTTAGTGAAATGACATAGCTTTGGTTTTAAAACATACTTATATTCCTGTAGGTAAATGTGTTTTTCTGTAGCTAGTAAACAAGTTTTGCTGCTGTGTAAATTATGCATCAGGATTTTCCCCATTATCTAGCTACATGTTTAATTTAAGGGATCTCTGATAGTGTGTGTTTAATCTGATGTGCTGGAACAATGGATGTACAAACGTTGTGTGATTTTTAAGGCTAAGAGAATGTGAAGAATGTTTATTGTAAATAACTGACCTAACTAATTAGTATGGGTGTGCTAGTAATTAGTATGGGTATGCTACTCATTAGTATGGGTATGCAAATTGTGACTGTTGTACTTCAGCATAAATAGTGGCGTTGTTCATTAAAAGAGTCAGTTCATCTGAGTGTTTGAAACATACAGCTCTGCCTGGTGTTGTCATTTTACGTCGGCTACATATCACCACCACCCAGGAACGGGTCACCCTAACTCCGCAGCAGAACACCGATTCGCTGCGCCGTTGCGCCACCTTGAATCGGTATCTTGGGATACCGCAACCACCCCGAATCGGGACCTCGGCTGAGCGCCGTGCCTGCATCTGCCAGGAGACTCTACCGAACCGCGGTTCGCCACGCAGACCGTCTCCAGCCCTTCAATGGTCAGTAGATCCGCTGCTCGAGACGCCGAGTGCCGTGCCACTCGGTAGTCGGGCGGATTTCCACCGTGGAAACTTGAGTGGCGGGACGAGATCCGTCAAGAGCTATGGTATGAGGCGCTACGCCATGAAAGGGACTGCCACGGGGTTGATGTCCCTTCGAGCGCTGTCATTTTCCAGGTGCAGTTTAATGCCAGAGCTGTATTCCTGAGGGGCCGACCCCCGGACGAGTGGGAGGTCGAGCTTCGAGGCCTGGTGCGGCAAGAGGTGGCCCTGGACGCCGCGTACCGCGCGTTCCGGTGGTTGACCGGTCCCCTGACACCCCGCACTCTCGACGGCGCCGCCACCGCAGGTCGTCACTATGGCGGCATGGGGCTGCTCTATGCCGGGATGGTCGACGACCCTGGATTTGGAGAGGAGTCGGAGGAACGGTTCGAGGAGATTCTGGAGCGGCGGGAAGAGGAAATCCCGTATGAGAGCCGGGACGTCAGTCCAGAGGAGTTGGAGTTCCTGGTGGAGCGAGAGTGGGCGCTCGAGAATGCCTACAGGAGACTGTTGGACAGCGTTCCGCAGTTAGGTCTGAGTTCTCTGTCCTGGGACTGTCCGGCGGAAGAAATTGACAGTCCAAGAAACCTTGATATATGGGAGGCCGAGCAGCTCCCATGGGTCCTCGCCGGGGCCACAGTAGAAAAAGCGAGTTTCTCAAACCCGCGGGAAGACACGGTGTCCGTGCCCGCGGGCCCAGCCGAAGAGCTGGCAACGGGGCAGAACGCCGCTGGCCTCTGCCCCACTCTAGAGACTGCACCGACTCCCCCTATACGACCCGTGTGGGTCCAACCGGGCTCGTCGGACTTTGGAAAGGGGGAGGAGTGTCACGGAAGGGACATAGGGGCTCGGCGCAGCGAGACCCAGGACTCAAACCCAAGACATTTTTAAAAGGACCTTGTTTTCCTTTGAACGTTTGCAGTGTGCGTTTCAATGTATGAACAGTTTATTTTCCTTGCTAGGTGTGGTTTTACTTGATGTGCTGTATTAAGATGTACCCTGTGTGATTTTAAGGCTAAGAGAATGTGAAGAATGTTGATTGTAAATAACTGACATAATCTAATTAGTATGGGTATGCTAGTAATTAGTATGGGTATGCAAATTGTGACTGTTATACTTCAGCATAAATAGTGACGTGTGATTAAAAGGGTCAGTTCATCTGAGTGTTTGATACATACAGCTCTGCCTGGTGTTGTCATTTGACGTCGGCTACATATCACCACCACCCAGGAACGGGTCACTCTAACTCCGCAGCAGAACATCGATTCGCCGCGCCGTTGCGCCACCTTGAATCGGTATCTTGGGATACCGCAACCACCCCGAATCGGGACCTCGGCTGAGCGCCGTGCCTGCATCTGCCAGGAGACTCTACCGAACCGCAGTTTGCCACGCAGACCGTCTCCAGCCCTTCAATGGTCAGTAGATCCGCTGCTCGAGACGCCGAGTGCCGTGCCACTCAGTAGTCGGGCGGATTTCCACCATGGGTGCCCCATCTACTCCGGATCTCCACCGCCACGTAGTCTTCTACCCAAGCCGCTCGAGACGCCGGGTGCCGTGCCACTCGGTAGTCGGGCTTGGCAACACCAAAGAAGGGGGTCAGATAGAGCAGGACCGCAGGCGGATACTCCATTCCGTCATAGTGCTGTTTGCATAATCGGTTACTCTGATACTTTTCGTTGGGTTGATGTAATATAATTTTTTTGACGCCTTGATATCATCCTTAGCACCCGGTATGTATGTATGTATGTATTTGTGTATGAGAGCAGGGACGTATCGGCTCACAATCCATCCTTTCACTTAGTAATTCACTGATTGGAGACTTTATACCAGGTGACTCTGCTCTTGTAGTGAATTTGTTTTCCTACGTTTTTGGATTGGTCCAATTTCTACCATGTGACCGCTGAGTTTGTGGCGGTGCTACACCTAAATTGAGACCCGATACATTGTATCTCCATCTTCCCTGATGAGCAGAACTATGTGAAATGCACGTCGGACGTACGTGCTAGTGTGTTCTATCTTTTTGGAATTCTAGGTCCCCTGGACCCCATGAGATTCCTCCCGGTCACATATAGGACATATTGTATGTATAATCTCCTTCTGTGAGACATTATATTGGCATTTGTGCTCCATGAACGTGCCTTTATTACATTTATGATCCAAATCACCAGTGGGATGAGCTGAACTGGGTTACTGCACACGCCCTGTTGTCTGACTATACAGAATCCTATGTTACTGCGCACGCCCTGTCGTCTGGCTATATACAGAATCCTATGTTACTGCGCACGCCCTGTCGTCTGGCTGCATACAGAATCCTATGTTACTGCGCACGCCCTGTCGTCTGGCTGCATACAGAATCCTATGTTACTGCGCACGCCCTGTCGTCTGGCTATATACAGAATCCTATGTTACTGCGCACGCCCTGTCGTCTGGCTATATACAGAATCCTATGTTACTGCGCACGCCCTGTCGTCTGGCTATATACAGAATCCTATGTTACTGCGCACGCCCTGTCGTCTGACGGGGATACAGAATTCTGTTTCATAATACACAACGGCCAGTGTCACGGACCTGACCTTGCGTTCCCCTATTTTAGAACCCATTCACTTTCTTTATACAATGTTTTACTGTGAATGTGGAGATGTGTTTTCGGGGTTGTGACGAAACGGCCGCCCAATGTTTATTTGCAGTTATTTTGCTTGCATTTCATTGTCTCTGTATATAGGGTAGAGTGTTTGTTCTGTGTGCCCTATTACCTGATGTCTGTGTTTATATTAATATTCCCTTATGTGTTTATTGTATTGTTTCTACGTACCTTCTCTCTGTATAGTGTACATCTCTGTATTAGCTGTCCTCTGTCTTTATATTGTACTCTTGTGGCTACCTCCCTCTCTATATATTGTATTCTCCCTGCTGTAAGAAGATTCCTTTAAGATGAGAATGCATGTGTAAACAATCCATTGTGTTGGATGGCTCTTTCTATTGTTCTCTGACTGGAGACTCTTGATCTTATCTGTAATGTATTCTGTCAGGGAGGGGTGTGGTTTTTACCTTTTTTGAATCTGTCTGTATCTGAAAACACTCATTAAAGCATTCTCCATTTGGATTTTGAATCCGCAACAACTCCACAGTTTATGTGTCATCTATTCTGTGTCTTTGTACGAATATCTCATGTGTTCAGCGGAAAGGGGCGCCCAGACTGAGGGTACCTTGATCCAGGGCTTGACAAATTTGCTTTGAATCTAGGAGCCAGCTACAAAAGTTAGGAGCCATGGTTTCAGCGAGGATTCGCCTTTATCAAGGTATACCTTGATAAAGGCGAATCCTCACCGAAACGTTGGGAACCTGCCTCTGCATCTGGGAGTTGGTTTGTACTGACCCAAATTGATTTTAGCTTCTTCTATTTATCTATCACTTTGTTACCTGCTGCTTTTTGCTGTTAGGTATTTTTTGCGCATGTGATCTTTTGGCTACTTTTTTGAGCCTAGAAGTGTAGCGCGTTGCTTCTAATATCAGTTTGGCCGTTCTGAGATTAATAATAATATCTGTACATTGTGACGCTGTGATATTGTTTTGTTTACTTATTTTCTTTGCTCCGTTGTCATTGGACACCCTTTTTACCCACTGCAGACACAACAGACCTCATATACAGTGGGGCAAAAAAGTATTTAGTCAGCCACCAATTGTGCAGGTTCTCCCACTTAACCCCTTAAGGACGCAGGGGTCTCGCCCTTTAAGGGGTCGATTTTCACTGGTGAGGCGTACAGGTACGCCTCGCCGACAGGTGCCGTCGCGCGGCACTGATTCGGAGCCCTCCCCGCAGCCTGCGCGCAGTGCGCGTCATTGGCTGCAGGGGACGGCTTAATTTCAGGCCGTTCCCGTGTAGCCAATGACGCGTGCCACGAGTCAGCGCAGGCTGCGGGGAGGGGCCGAGGCGGCCCCATTGAAGACAGCGTGGCGTACCTGTACGCCCCGCGTCTTCAAATCCCGCCCGCCGCCAGGACATCATGGAACGTCCTGCGGCGTTAAAGGGTTAAAAAGATGAGAGAGGCCTGTAATTGTCATCATAGGTAACTTCAACTATGAGAGACAAAATGAGAAAAAAAATCCGGAGAATCCCATTGTCTGATTCTTAAAGGATTTATTTGCAAATTCTGGTGGAAAATAAGTATTTGGTCAATATCAAAAGTCCATCTCAATACTTTGTCATTGCCAACAAAGGATATATAACAAACGTTTTCTGTAAGTCTTCACACACTGTTGCCGGTATTTTTGCCCATTCCTCCATGCAGATCTCCTCTAGAGCAGTGATGTTTTGGGGCTGTCGCTGGGCAACACGGACCTTCAACTCCCTCCAAATGTTTTCTATGGGGTTGAGATCTGGAGACTGGCTAGGCCACTCCAGGACCTTGATATGCTTCTTACGAAGCCACTCCTTCGTTGCCCGGGCGGTGTGTTTGGGATCATTGTCCTGCTGAAAGACCCAGCCACGTTTCATCTTCAATGCCCTTGCTGATGGAAGGAGGTCTTCACTCTAAATCTCACGATACATGGCCCCATTCATTCTTCCCTTTACACGGATCAGTCGTCCTGGTCCCTTTGCAGAAAAACAGCCCCAAAGCATGATGTTTCCGCCACCAGGCTTCACAGTAGGTATGGTGTTCTTTGGATGCAACTCAGCATTCTCTCTCCTCCAAACACGACGAGTTGAGTTTTTACCAAAAAGTTCTACTTTGGTTTCCTCTGACCATATGACATTCTCCCAATCCTCTTCTGGATCATCCAAACGCTCTCTAGCAAACTTCAGACGGGCCCGGACATCTACTGGCTTAAGCAGGGGGACACGTCTGGCACTGCAGGATTTGAGTCCCTGGTGGTGTAGTGTGTTACTGATGGTAGCCTTTGTTACTTTGGTCCCAGCTCTCTGCAGGTCATTCACTAGGTCCCCCCGTGTGGTTCTGGGATTTTTGCTCACCGTTCTTGTGATCATTTTGACCCCACGGGGTGAGATCTTGCGTGGAGCCCCAGATGGATGGAGATTATCAGTGGTCTTGTATGTCTTGCATTTTCTAATGATTGCTCGCAGTTGATTTCTTCACACCAAGCTGCTTTGCCTATTAGAGATTCAGTCTTCCCAGCCTGGTGCCGCTCTACCAGTTTGTTTCTGGTGTCCTTCCACAGCTCTTTGGCCTTGACCATAGTGGAGTTTGGAGTGTGTTTGTTTGAGGTTCTGGACAGGTGTCTTTTTTATACTAATAACAAGTTCATCCAGGTAATGAGTGGAGGACAGAGGAGCCTCTTAAAGAAGACGTTACAGCCAGTCTGTGAGAGCCAGAAATCTCGCTTGTTTGTTCTGTAAGTGACAAATACTTATTTTCCACCGGAATTTGCAAATAAATTCTTTAAGAATCAGACAATGTGATTTCCTGGATTTTTTTCTCATTTTCTCTCTCATCGTTGAAGTTACTTATGATGACAATTACAGGCCTCGCTCATCTCTTTAAGTGGCAGAACCTGCACAATTGGCGGCTGAATAAATACTTTTTTGCCCCACTGTATATATAAATACATACAGTAACCAAGGCTGGATAGATTTACATTAAAAGTAGGAGACAGGAAGAAAACATTGAAGCCAACTAGGGGCTCTATTAACAGCTGCGCGCAAAAGCTCACACGCAGCTCTATCCTTTTTTTTTGCGCGCAGCGATAAACGTTAACGCGCGTAAATTAACGCTGGTATTACAATCCGAGCGCATTTTTTCATCCATCAAAAAATAACGCGTGTAAAAAAGACGCGCAAAAACGCTGCGCGCAGAAATCGGTGGGCAATCTGAATTAAGAGTCACAATTGTCTCCCGTTCAGTTTTTGCACCTGTCAAAATCAATCTGCGTATATATGCTGCAGCAATAATAAAAACACGCACAACTTCTCCATTTTATTGTTTGGGTATGTGTAGAATGTGTAACTATACTTTGCTGTATTGTTTTTTTTTCCTGCTGGTGTATTTGGTTTCGGCCGGGACGTTCAGATTTGCCGTTAACACCAGCTTTTAAAAGACTTTAAAATTATGCGCGCAAACGCTGTCCGTTAAAATGTGTGCATAGATTGTGCGCTGCTACGCGGATGGTATTACAAACGCATTTGCGCTCACAATGTTAAGTATAGGACGCGCAACGTACATTACGCTCGCAAAGGGCTCGCGCAGGTTCACCATCGGTAGACGTTAACACACATTCGCGGACATTGTAATACGACGTTCTGTGAGAAGGGTTTTGCCCCTCGCGTTAAGGCGTTTTTGCGCACGCGCAAAATTGTGCGTTTTGAGTGTAATAGGGCCAAGGATGTTTTTAGATGCCAGAGACTGCTTTTAGATTGGTGTATAGTAAACTGGAACTTTAGGAGCCAGGAGTAAAATTCTAGGAGCCAGTGGCTACCAGGCTCCTGGGTTTGTCAAGCCCTGCCTTGATCCGTAACAGGGGTGCATGGAGATGTGTTTTGGTTTTGGGGTGCATGGAGATGTGTTTTGGGGTCATGGAGAAGTGTTTTGGTTTTGGGGTGCAGGCCTTTCTTTTGTGCAGAATGTGGGTAATCTGTGATTATGCGAGAATGCTATTGTCTTAAAACCTCAAACATGCAGCAGATAATCTACCCTTGTCTCAGGCAAACGCTGTCCCGATGGTTTATGTAAATTGTGTGTGGTACCTAATTGTGAGTTTGTGTGCTTCACCCTGGAGTTACCTGCCAGCCGTTTCAAGACCTCATCTGCATAAGCCTGACGGACTCATGTAGAGCCTGAGGAGGACCAGAGTGAAGCCTGCAGTGGGATTGAAACCAGCCAATGGGAACTGTTGGGGCGGGCGGGAAGTTTGAATGTTGTTTCCCAGTAAATCCGATCTTCTGTTTGACCCTACATGCAGCCCGCCCGGTGTCTCATTCAGGGCTTCGATCATTTTAAGCCTGAGATACACTGAGCGCGTTGCGATGCGCGGCAACACGCGACACGCGCTCAGGGTGTACACTTTTTTTTTTTTTCCTCTTCCTCGCTCAGGCTGCGTCACGTTGCGGCGCTGAGCGACGGGAGTTGGAAAAATCCAACTTACCTGGCGGCGGAGCGACGCGCTGAGAGGAGGGGATGGATCTGCAGCACACGGCGCCTGCACTGTGTGCTGTAAATCCCTCCCACCGGCGCTGCTCCGCACTCTTCCCTCCGTCTTGTCCAGCGGAACGGGAAAGAGGAGAGCCACCCTGCAGCAGAACCTGGGGCCAGGTGCAGACAGGACCCCCCCCCCTCCATAATGTAAATATCTTGCCTGCCCTTACCTTCCCCAATAAAGTTTGCTAAAAGTACACAAACGGCTGCCTGAGACCCTGCGCAGCCCATATGCCCCCCCCTCTACCTGGCTGTATGTATCTGATCAAACATATATACTTACAGCCAGCTGGGTAAGGGGGGGGGCATATGAGCTGCGCCGGGTCTTGGGCAGCCGTTTGTTATTTTTTGTTTGTACTTAGGCGGAGCGGCACGAAGCAAACGTAATGCAGTGGAGCGTGGCTGCGAGGCGGAGCGGCACGAGGCAAACGTAATGCAGTGTAGCGTGGCTGCGAGGCGGAGCGGTGTGAAGCAAACGTAATGCAGTGTAGACTGGCTGCGAGGCAGAGCGACGTGAAGCAAACGTAATGCAGTGTAGACTGGCTGCGAGGCGGAGCGGCACGAAGCAAACGTAATGCAGTGTAGCGTGGCTGCGAGGCGGAGCGGAGTGAAGCAAACGTAATGCAGTGTAGACTGGCTGCAAGGCGGAGAGGAGTGAAGTCAAGCCTGCAAAATGTTTGCTTCGCTGCGCCATGCGTCGCTATGCACTCAGTGTATCTCAGGCTTCACCTAGGAAGGCACTGGGCGGCATCCGACATCTATCTGCTGGAACGGAAAGAGCGGATCGGCCGCTCGAGATGCCGAATTGGTTAGTGATTTGAAGGCTGGGCCGATCTTGGTGAGCGAGTGTCGGGACAGAGGGACCCGTGACGGCCATTCAAATCAACTAAAACCTGATGGTGTTTTGTTTCGCGTGGAGTTACAGGAGCGACCGAGCGCAGAGGACAACCCTCACTCCTGCTTTACCCATAGTGAAAACACGCTCTTTTCAGCCTGGCGTTGGTCTCCTGGTGGGTGCACTCTTTTCGGCCTGGCGTTGGTCGCATAGAAACATAGAAAATGTCGGCAGATAAGAACCTTTCGGCCCATCTAGTCGCCCAATTACATGGATACTTAACCTGGATTTATCTTTTGTTTAGGATAGCCTTATGCCTATCCCATGCCTGCTTAAATTCAATTACTGTTTTGGCCTCTACCACTTCTACTGGAAGACTGTTCCATGTATCCACCACCCTCTCAGTAAAATAATGCTTCCTGATGTTACTTTTAAACCTTTGCCCCTCTAATCTAAGACTATGTCCTCTTGTTTTGCTACTTTGTTTCCTTTTAAATATACTCCCTTCCTCTACCTTGTGGATTCCCTTTACGTATTTAAATGTTTCTATCATATCTCCTCTGTCTCGTCTTTTTTCCAAGCTGTACATGTTAAGATCATTAAGTCTTTCCTGGTAACTTTTCTCCTTCAAGCCGTACACCATTTTAGTAGCCCTTCTCTGAACTCTCTCTAAGATGTCTATATCCTTCTGGAGATACGGTCTCCAGTACTGCACACAGTACTCCAAGTGAGGTCTCACCAGTGCTCTGTACAGTGGCATGAGCACTTCCCTTTTCCTACTGCTAATACAGGCTCTCCCTACACAACCAAGCATTCTGCCAGCATTTCCAAGCATTCTGCCAGCATTTCCTGCTGCTCTATTACATTGACTACTTACCTTTAGATCCTCTGCAATAATAACCCCTAAATCCCAACCCTCAGATGTATCAAATATTCTATATTCAGCCCTTGGGTTTTTACGTCCCAGGTGCATTATCTTGCACTTATCCACATTAAAACTCAATTGCCACAGCTCCCACCATTTTTTTAGTTTACCTAAATCATTTGTCACTTGGTTGATCCCTCCAGGAACGTCAACCCTGTTGCAAATCTTTGTGTCATCAGCAAAAATACATACTTTTCGCATGGTGGGCGCGCTCTTTTCGGCCTGGCGTTGGTCTCATGGTGGGCGCGCTCTTTTTGGCCTGGCGTTGGTCTCATGGTGGGCGCGCTCTTTTTGGCCTGGCGTTGGTCTCATGGTGGGCGCGCTCTTTTTGGCCTGGCGTTGGTCTCATGGTGGGCGCGCTCTTTTCGGCCTGGCGTTGGTCTCATGGTGGGCGCGCTCTTTTCGGCCTGGCGTTGGTCTCATGGTGGGCGCGCTCTTTTCGGCCTGGCGTTGGTCTCATGGTGGGCACGCTCTTTTTGGCCTGGCGTTGGTCTCATGGTGGGCACGCTCTTTTCGGCCTGGCGTTGGTCTCGTGGTGGGCGCGCTCTTTTCGGCCTGGTTTCATATTAAATGGGGGGGTGATCTAATCAGAGCCTGCGCCGCGTGGGGACGGGGTAGTGTGATTGCGTGTGATTTATAGCCGCCGTGCATTCGTTGCGGCTGCGCCGCACATTACCGCCTCATTATTGAAGTAGAGCGCGTTTTGTGCCGGGGGGAACAATCGTCAAACTCCGGGGATCGTCCCAAACGAGGGCTGCTGGAGGAAGCAGTTGCCATGGTAACGGGTTGGAGAGGCTGTGTAATTCAATCTGCTAATGTCTCGTGAGGATCGGCGCGCGGCGGCCAACTTGCCATGTATCCCGGGACGCAGTGTGTCTCTCTCCTCCTGAGCGCACTCAGCGGTGTCACACCGAGACGGCACAAGTCCAGCGCCCAGAGACAGAGAATCCACAAAAATGATATTAATGAGTCCATAGAAAGCGTGCGGCGGCGCAAGGAAACTGTCCAGCGCGCCGAACGTGTGTGTGTGTGTGTAACCTGTGATACAATGCCCTGCCACCGTGGGGGCTTGGGTGCGGGGACACTCGGGGGCATTCAGGGCAGCGTGTTTACTGCAGGGTGTGTGGTTACTGGTTGCAGTTCTCTGTCAGAGCAGCAGGGGGCGCTCTGTGTCCGCGTGGTGTGCAGCGCTCTCCCCCACTTCGCCCCCTCCTGACGCGCCTCTCACAGCACTTGCCTTTGTGCGCCGCTTCCTTTATTCTCAGGCTTTGCTCATTAGCGGCTCTGCCTTTTGTTGGCGGCTGCCCGAGCTCTGCGCTCCCTCACCTTGCGGCGCCATGAAACGCTCTGCGCGCGGCTTTGAAGTGCTGTGTATTTTCATCCCATTCATGTCTCCAGCCCCAAGAGCTTACAATCTAAGAGCGGGCCGTGCGTCTGCCTTATTCTGTGCTCTCCCCCCAAACCTCAACTGCCTTTTTCCCCAGAAATTCCCCCTCAGGACCCCCCCCTCTTGCGCCCCAAGCCCCCCTCAGTTATATCTGTCTCTTGCAGAACGCAGACTGGCACGGCTTCAGCACGGACCCCCATGTGGACAAGTGGAACATGCGCATGGTCTTCTTCTGTGGGATCTCCATGAGTCTCGTCCTGGGCTCTGTCTTCCTCCATTACCTGCCAGACCATGGGTGAGTCTCAGTGCTCGCGGGCAGCACATCCTGCCTACTGTACCCCCGCTCTGCCCTTCCTGCGGCCTGCTCTGCCCCTCCTGCGGCCCTCCCTCACCCTCCTGCGGCCCTTCCTCCCCCTCCCGCGGCCCGCTCTGCCCTTTCTGCGGCCCGCTCTGCCCTTCCTGTGGCCCGCTCTGCCCCTCCTGCGGCCCTCCCTCCCCCTCCTGCAGCCCTCCCGCGGCCCGCAGCGCCCCGCCTGTGGCCCGCTCTGCCCCTCCTGCAGCCCGCTCTGCCCCTCCTGCGCCCTGCTCTGCCCCTCCTGCGCCCTGCTCTGCCCCTCCTGCGGCCCACTCTGCCCCTCCTGCGGCCCACTCTGCCCCTCCTGTGGCCCGCTCTGCCCCTCCTGTGGCCCTCCCTCTCCCTCCTGCGGCCCTCCCTCTCCCTCCTGCGGCCCTCCCTTCCCCATCCCGCGGCCCGCTCTGCCCTTCCTGCGCCCCGCTCTACCCTTCCTGCGGCCCGCTCTGCCCTCCTGCGGCCCGCAGCGCCCCTCCTGCGGCCCGCTCTGCCACACTCTGCCCCTCCTGCGCCCTGCTCTGCGCCCCGCCTGTGGCCCGCTCTACCCCTCCTGCGGCCCGCTCTGCCACACTCTGCCCCTCCTGCGCCCTGCTCTGCGCCCCGCCTGTGGCCCCGCTCTTACCCCTCCTGCGGCCCGCTTCTGCCACACTCTGCCCCTCCTGTGGCCCGCTCTGCCCCTCCTGTGGCCCTCCCTCTCCCTCCTGCGGCCCTCCCCTCTCCTTCCTGCGGCCCTCCCTTCCCCATCCCGTGGCCCGCTCTGCCCTTCCTGCGCCCCGCTCTACCCTTCCTGCGCCCCGCTCTACCCTTCCTGCGGCCCGCTCTGCCCCTCCTGCGCCCTGCTCTGCCCCTCCTGCGCCCTGCTCTGCCCCTCCTGCGCCCTGCTCTGCCCCTCCTGCGGCCCGCAGCGCCCCTCCTGCGGCCCGCTCTGCCACACTCTGCCCCTCCTGCGCCCTGCTCTGCGCCCCGCCTGTGGCCCGCTCTACCCCTCCTGTGGCCCGCTCTGCCCCTCCTGTGGCCCGCTCTGCCCCTCCTGTGGCCCGCTCTGCCCCTCCAGCGGCCTGCTCTGCCCCTCCTGCGCCCCGCTCTGCCCCTCCTGCGCCACACCTGTGGCCCGCTCTGCCCCTCCTGTGGCCCACTCTGCCACACTCGCTCTGCCCCTCCTGCGGCCCGCTCTGCCCCTCCTGCGGCCCGCTCTGCCACACTCGCTCTGCCCCTCCTGCGGCCGGCTCTGCCCCTCCTGCGGCCGGCTCTGCCCCTCCTGCGGCCCGCTCTGCCCCGCCTGCGGCCCGCTCTGCCCCGCCTGCGGCCCACTCTGCCCCGCCTGCGGCCCACTCTGCCCCTCCTGCGGCCCTCCCTCCCCCTCCTGCGGCCCTCCCTCCCCCTCCTGCGGCCCTCCCTCCCCCTCCTGCGGCCCTCCCTCCCCTTCCTGCGCCCCGCTCTGCCCTTCCTGCGCCCCGCTCTGCCCTTCCTGCGCCCCGCTCTGCCCCTCCTGCGCCCCGCTCTGCCCTTCCTGCGGCCCCCTCTGCCACGCTCTGCCTCTCCTGCGACCCGCTCTTCCTTTCCTGGGGCCTGCTCTGCCCCTCCTGCGCCCCGCTCTTCCCCTCCTGCGGCCCGCTCTTCCCCTCCTGCGGCCCGCTCTGCCCCTCTTGCTGCCCCTCCTGCGGCCCGCTCTGCCCCTCCTCTGGCCCGCTCTGCCCTTCCTGCGGCCCGCTCTGCCCCTCATCCCCTCCTGCGCCCCGCCCTGCTCCCCGCTCTTCCCCTCCTGCTCCCCGCTCTTCCCCTCCTGCGACCCGCTCTGCCCCTCCTGCGACCCGCTCTGCCCCTCCTGCGGCCCGCTCTTCCCTTCCTGCGGCCCGCTCTTCCCCTCCTGCGGCCCGCTCTGCCCCTCACGCGCCCTGCCTGTGGCCTGCTATGCCCTTCCTGCGGCCCGCTCTTCCCTTCCTGCGGCCCGCTCTGCCCTTCCTGCGGCCCGCTCTGCCCCTCCTGCGCCCCGCCTGTGGCCCGCTCTGCCCCTCCTGCGACCCGCTTTACCCCTCCTGCGGCCCACTCTACCACACTCTGCCCTTCCTGCGGCCCGCTCTGCTCTGCCCTTCCTGTGGCCCGCTCTGCCCTTCCTGTGGCCCGCTCTGCCCTTCCTGCGACCCTCCTGTGGCCCGCTCTGGCCCTCCTGCGGCCTGCTCTGCCCTTCCTGCGCCACACCTGTGGCCCGCTCTACCCCTTCTGCGCCCCGCTATGCCCCTCCCGCACCCCTCCTGCGGCCCACTCTGCCCTTCCTGTGGCCCGCTCTGCCCTTCCTGCGGCCCGCTCTGCCCTTCCTGCGGCCCGCTCTGCCCTTCCTGTGGCCCGTACTGCCCTTCCTGTGGCCCGTACTGCCCTTCCTGCGGCCCGCTCTGCCCCTCGCGCGCCCTGCCTGCGTCCCGCTCTGCCCCTCCTGCGCCCCACTATGCCCCTCCTGTGGCCCGCTTTACCCCTCCTGCGGCCCGCTCTGCCCTGCTCTGCCCCTCCTGCGACCCTCCTGCGGCCCGCTCTGCCCTTCTTGCGGCCCGCTCTGCCCTTCTTGCGGCCCGCTCTGCCCTTCCTGCGGCCCGCTCTGGCCCTCCTGCGGCCTGCTCTGCCCTTCCTGCGCCACACCTGTGGCCCGCTCTGCCCCTTCTGCGCCCCGCTATGCCCCTCCCGCGCCCCGCCTGTGGCCCGCTCTGCCCCTCCTGCGACCCGCTTTACCCCTCCTGCGGCCCGCTCTACCACACTCTGCCCCTCCTGTGGCCCGCTCTGCCCTTCCTGTGGCCCGCTCTGCCCTTCCTGTGGCCCGCTCTGCCCTTCCTGTGGCCCGCTCTGCCCCTCCTGCGGCCCGCTCTGCCACACTCTGCCCCTCCTGCGTCCCGCTCTGCCCCTCCTGCGCCACACCTGTGGCCCGCTCTGCCCCTTCTGCGCAGCGCTATGCCCCTCCTGTGGCCCGCTCTACCACACTCTGCCCCTCCTGCGGCCTGCTCTGCCCCTCCTGCGGCCTGCTCTGACCCTCCTGCGGCCTGCTCTGACCCTCCTGTGGCCCGCTCTGCCCTTCCTGCGGCCCGCTCTGCCCTTCCTGCGCCCCTCCTGTGGCCCGCTCTGCCCTTCCTGCGCCCATCTCTGCCCCTCCTGCGGCCCGCTCTGCCCTGCTCTGCCCCTCCTGCGACCCTCCTGCGGCCCGCTCTGCCCTTCTTGCGGCCCGCTCTGCCCTTCTTGTGGCCCGCTCTGCCCTTCCTGCGGCCCGCTCTGGCCCTCCTGCGGCCTGCTCTGCCCTTCCTGCGCCACACCTGTGGCCCGCTCTGCCCCTTCTGCGCCCCGCTATGCCCCTCCCGCGCCCCGCCTGTGGCCCGCTCTCCCTCCTGCGACCCGCTTTACCCCTCCTGCGGCCCGCTCTACCACACTCTGCCCCTCCTGTGGCCTGCTCTGCCCTTCCTGTGGCCCGCTCTGCCCTTCCTGTGGCCCGCTCTGCCCTTCCTGTGGCCCGCTCTGCCTTCCTGTTGCCCCGCTCTGCCCTTCCTGTGGCCCGCTCTGCCCTCCTGCGGCCCGCTCTGCCACACTCTGCCCCTCCTGCGTCCCGCTCTGCCCCTCCTGCGCCACACCTGTGGCCCGCTCTGCCCCTTCTGCGCAGCGCTATGCCCCTCCTGTGGCCCGACTCTACCACACTCTGCCCCTCCTGCGGCCTGCTCTGCCCCTCCTGCGGCCTGCTCTGACCCTCCTGCGGCCTGCTCTGACCCTCCTGTGGCCCGCTCTGCCCTTCCTGCGGCCCGCTCTGCCCTTCCTGCGCCCCTCCTGTGGCCCGCTCTGCCCTTCCTGCGCCCATCTCTGCCCTTCCTGCGCCCATCTCTGCCCTTCCTGCGGCTCGCTCTGCCCTTCCTGCGGCTCGCTCTGCCCTTCCTGCAGCCTGCTCTGGCCCTCCTGCGGCCTGCTCTGCCCTTCCTGCGCCACACCTGTGGCCCGCTCTGCCCCTTCTGCGCCCCGCTATGCCCCTCCCGCGCCCCGCCTGTGGCCCGCTCTGCGACCCGCTTTACCCCTCCTGCCGCCCGCTCTGCCCTTCCTGCCGCCCGCTCTGCCCTTCCTGCGCCCCTCCCGCGGCCCGCTCTGCCCCTCCCGCGGCCCGCTCTGCCCCTCCTGTGGCCTGCTCTGCCCCTCCTGCGCCACACCTGTGGCCCGCTCTGCCCCTCCTGTGGCCCACTCTGCCACACTCTGCCCCTCCTGCGGCCCGCTCTGCCCCTCCTGCGGCCCGCTCTGCCCCTCCCGCGGCCCGCTCTGCCCCGCCTGTGGCCCGCTCTGCCCCGCCTGTGGCCCGCTCTGCCCCGCCTGTGGCCCACTCTGCCCCGCCTGCGGCCCACTCTGCCCCGCCTGCGGCCCGCTCTGCCCCGCCTGCGGCCCGCTCTGCCCCGCCTGCGGCCCTCCCTCCCCCTCCTGCGGCCCGCTCTGCCCTTCCTGCGCCCCGCTCTGCCCTTCCTGCGCCCCGCTCTGCCCCTCCTGCGCCCCGCTCTGCCCCTCCTGCGCCCCGCTCTGCCCCTCCTGCGCCCCGCTCTGCCCTTCCTGCGGCCCCCTCTGCCACGCTCTGCCTCTCCTGCGACCCGCTCTTCCCTTCCTGGGGCCCGCTCTGCCCCTCCTGCGTCCCGCTCTGCCCCTCCTGCGCCCCGCTCTTCCCCTCCTGCGGCCCGCTCTGCCCTTCCTGCGGCCCGCTCTGCCCCTCCTGCGGCCCGCTCTGCCCCTCCTGCGGCCCGCTCTGCCCCTCCTCTGGCCGCTCTGCCCTTCCTGCGCCGCTCTGCCCCTCATCCCCTCCTGCGCCCCGCCCTGCCCCTCCTGCGCCCCGCCCTGCCCCTCCTGCTCCCCGCTCTTCCCCTCCTACGGCCCGCTCTGCCCCTCCTGCGGCCCGCGCTGCCCCTCCTGGGGCCCGCGCTGCCCCTCCTGGGGCCCGCGCTGCCCCTCCTGGGGCCCGCTCTTCCCTTCCTGCGGCCCGCTCTTCCCCTCCTGCGGCCCGCTCTGCCCCTCGCGCGCCCTGCCTGTGGCCTGCTATGCCCTTCCTGCGGCCCGCTCTGCCCTTCCTGCGGCCCGCTCTGCCCTTCCTGTGGCCCGCTCTGCCCCTTCTGCGCCCTGCGATGCCCCGCCTGTGGCCCGCTCTGCCCCTCCTGCGACCCGCTTTACCCCTCCTGCGGCCCGCTCTACCACACTCTGCCCCTCCTGCGGCCCGCTTTACCCCTCCTGCGGCCCGCTCTACCACACTCTGCCCCTCCTGCGGCCCGCTCTGCCCTGCTCTGCCCTTCCTGTGGCCCGCTCTGCCCTTCCTGTGGCCCGCTGTGGCCCGCTCTGCCCTTCCTGCGCCCCACTCTGCCCCTCCTGCGACCCTCCTGTGGCCCGCTCTGGCCCTCCTGCGCCACACCTGTGGCCCGCTCTACCCCTTCTGCGCCCCGCTCTGCCCCTCCTGCGGCCCGCTCTGCCCTCCTGCGGCCCCCTCTGCCCCGCCTGCGGCCCGCTCTGCCCCGCCTGCGGCCCGCTCTGCCCCGCCTGTGGCCCGCTCTGCCCCGCCTGCGGCCCGCTCTGCCCCGCCTGCGGCCCGCTCTGCCCCTCCTGCGGCCCGCTCTGCCCTGCTCTGCCCTTCCTGTGGCCCGCTGTGGCCCGCTCTGCCCTTCCTGCGCCCCACTCTGCCCCTCCTGCGACCCTCCTGTGGCCCGCTCTGGCCCTCCTGCGCCACACCTGTGGCCCGCTCTACCCCTTCTGCGCCCCGCTCTGCCCCTCCTGCGGCCCGCTCTGCCCCGCCTGCGGCCCGCTCTGCCCCGCCTGCGGCCCGCTCTGCCCCGCCTGTGGCCCGCTCTGCCCCGCCTGTGGCCCGCTCTGCCCCGCCTGCGGCCCGCTCTGCCCCGCCTGCGGCCCGCTCTGCCCCGCCTGCGGCCCGCTCTGCCCCGCCTGTGGCCCGCTCTACCCTTCCTGCGGCCTGCTCTGGCCCTCCTGCGGCCTGCTCTGCCCTTCCTGCGCCACACCTGTGGCCCGCTCTGCCCCTTCTGCGCCCCGCTATGCCCCTCCCGTGCCCCGCCTGTGGCCCGCTCTGCCCCTCCTGCGACCCGCTTTACCCCTCCTGCCGCCCGCTCTACCACACTCTGCCCTTCCTGTGGCCCGCTCTGCCCTTCCTGTGGCCCGCTCTGCCCTTTCTGTGGCCCGCTCTGCCCCTCCTGCAGCCCGCTCTGCCACACTCTGCCCCTCCTGCGTCCCGCTCTGCCCCCCTGCGCCACACCTGTGGCCCGCTCTGCCCCTTCTGCGCAGCGCTATGCCCCTCCTGTGGCCCGCTCTACCACACTCTGCCCCTCCTGCGGCCTGCTCTGACCCTCCTGTGGCCTGCTCTGACCCTCCTGTGGCCCGCTCTGACCCTCCTGTGGCCCGCTCTGCCCTTCCTGCGGCCCGCTCTGCCCTTCCTGCGCCCCTCCTGTGGCCCGCTCTGCCCTTCCTGCGCCCCGCTCTGCCCTTCCTGCGGCTCGCTCTGCCCTTCCTGCGGCTCGCTCTGCCCTTCCTGCAGCCTGCTCTGGCCCTCCTGCGGCCTGCTCTGCCCTTCCTGCGCCACACCTGTGGCCCGCTCTGCCCCTTCTGCGCCCCGCTATGCCCCTCCCGCGCCCCGCCTGTGGCCCGCTCTGCCCCTCCTGCGACCCGCTTTACCCTTCCTGCCGCCCGCTCTGCCCTTCCTGCCGCCCGCTCTGCCCTTCCTGCCGCCCGCTCTGCCCTTCCTGCGCCCCTCCTGTGGCCCGCTCTGCCCTTCCTGCGCCCATCTCTGCCCTTCCTGCGCCCATCTCTGCCCTTCCTGCGCCCATCTCTGCCCTTCCTGCGCCCCGCTCTGCCCTTCCTGCGGCTCGCTCTGCCTTTCCTGCAGCCCGCTCTGGCCCTCCTGCGGCCTGCTCTGCCCTTCCTGCGCCACACCTGTGGCCCGCTCTGCCCCTTCTGCGCCCCGCTGCGCCCCGCCTGTGGCCCGCTCTGCCCCTCCTGCGACCCGCTTTACCCCTCCTGCGGCCCGCTCTGCCCTTCCTGCCGCCCGCTCTGCCCTTCCTGCGCCCCTCCTGTGGCCCGCTCTGCCCTTCCTGCGCCCATCTCTGCCCTTCCTGTGCCCCGCTCTTCCCTTCCTGCGCCCCGCTCTGCCCTTCCTGCGCCCCGCTCTGCCACGCTCTGCCCCTCCTGCGGCCCGCTCTTCCCTTCCTGGGGCCCGCTCCTCCCTTCCTGGGGCCCGCTCCGCCCTTCCTGCGGCCCGCTCTGCCCCTCCTGCGGCCCGCTCTGCCCCTCGCGCGCCCCGCCCTGCCCCTCCTGCAGCCCGCTCTGCCACACTCTGCCAGGCTCTGCCCCTCCTGCGGCTCGCTCTTCCCTTCCTGCGGCTCGCTCTTCCCTTCCTGCTGCTCGCTCTTCCCCTCCTGCGGCCCCCTCTGCCACGCTCTGCCCCTTCTGCGGCTCGCTCTTCCCTTCCTGCGGCCCGCTCTCGCTTTCTCTCACTGACTCTCGCGCTCTCTCTCCTTCCCTGGCGGTACCACAATGTCTCTCTCTGGCAACCTCTCCTGTCTCCTCACACTCTTTCTCTGGCAACCTCTCCTGTCTCCTCTCTCGCTCACTGGTGACCTCTCCTGTCTCCTCACACTCTCTTTCTCTGGCGACCTCTCCTGTCTCCTCTCTCTCTCTCTGGCGACCTCTCCTGTCTCCTCGCGACCTCTCTCTCTCTGGCGACCTCTCCTGTCTCCTCGCGACCTCTCTCTCTCTGGCGACCTCTCCTGTCTCCTCGCGACCTCTCTCTCTCTGGCGACCTCTCGCTCTCTGGCGACCTCTCCTGTCTCCTCACGCTCTCTCTCTGGCGACCTCTCCGGTCTCTCGCTCCCTCGGTCTGGCGTGCTTGTCCTGGTGAGGGGACGCGGTCATTGCTGCCATTCGTCTGCTCGTGGCACTGGTTGCGCGTCCCATGTGGCAGCGGAATGGCAGAGACAGACGGGCGCTGCGCGGCTCCTCTCCTCCTTCGGCTGGGGGCCACTCATTCTGGAGCAAACCCCCCGGGGGCCGGTGCTGCTGCGGCGCGGCTATAAATAGAGCTAATTGCTTGTCGGGAGCTCGCCCGGAGCGAGGACAGATGGACTGTCAGTGTCGCTGCCGTCATGGAGCGTCCGCGCTGCGTCCCGCCACTCATTAGTGTAATTAGAGCAGGTGAGCGTCGCTCGCACTCACAGGCAGCCGAGCCCCGGCGTGTCCGCGGCGTCCCACGGGGGACCGGCTAACGAGCGCACATCAATTATTTATATACTGTCTGAGCGAGCGAGCGACCCCCCCCCTCTTCCTCATTGCGCGTCCCCCTCCTCATTGCGCGGCCCCCTCTCACTACACGCAATGCTGTGACTTTATGAGGCTGCGGTATCGTAATCCCTGTGCGGCTCATTGCGCGGTTTGGGCGCCCCCTGTGCGGCTCATTGCGCGGTTTGGGCGCCCCCTGTGCGGCTCATTGCGCGGTTTGGGCGCTCTCTGTGCGGCTCATTGCGCGGTTTGGGCGCCCCCTGTGCGGCTCATTGCGCGGTTCGGGCGCCCCCTGTGCGGCTCATTGCGCGGTTTGGGCGCCCCCTGTGTGGCTCATTGCGCGGTTCGGGCACCCCCTGTGCGGCTCATTGCGCGGTTCGGGCGCCCCCTGTGCGGCTCATTGCGCGGTTCGGGCACCCCTGTGCGGCTCATTGCGCGGTTCGGGTGCCCCCTGTGCGGCTCATTGCGCGGTTTGGGCGCCCCCTGTGCGGCTCATTGCGCGGTTCGTGCGGGGTCACTATATGATGAGCAGACGATTTGCTAGCATTCACCTCAAACCCCCCCCCCCTCATAGCTCCCCTATGTCGCCTCGCCCTCCCCCCACTCTCACCTCCCCCGTCTCACCTCTCTCCGCAGGATGAGGCAGTGGGCGCGCAGAGAAGCAGAGCGACAGCTGAAGAGGAAAGAGGCGCTGGGCCTGGCCCTCATCGACCACAACTACTACGACCCCGACAAGCTGGTGCTGCCCCCCCAGGATGACTGACCCCGCCCCCTGCAACCCCTATAATAAAGTGTGTATCATAATAACACAGTGTGCTGTCTTCTGATTGGCTGGAGGTGCTCTGCGGGATCTGAACATGGCGCCCCCTGGGTGAGGGGGTCGGGTGCGTGGCGCCCCCTGGGTGAGGGGCGGGGGGGTCAGTGCGTGGCGCCCCCTGGGTGAGGGGCGGGGGGGTCGGTGCGTGGCGCCCCCTGGGTGAGGGGCGGGGGGTCAGTGCGTGGCGCCCCCTGGGTGAGGGGCGGGGGGGTCAGTGCGTGGCGCCCCTGGGTGAGGGGCGGGGGGGTCGGTGCGTGCGCCCCCTGGGTGAGGGGCGGGGGGGTCAGTGCGTGGCGCCCCCTGGGTGAGGGGCGGGGGGGTCGGTGCGTGGCGCCCCCTGGGTGAGGGGCGGGGGGGTCAGTGCGTGGCGCCCCCTGGGTGAGGGGCGGGGGGGTCGGTGCGTGGCGCCCCCTGGGTGAGGGGCAGGGGGGTCGGTGCGTGGCGGCCCTGGGTGAGGGACGGGGGGGTCGGTGCGTGGCGCCCCCTGGGTGAGGGGCGGGGGGGTCGGTGCGTGGCGCCCCCTGGGTGAATGCTGTGAGGTAGTACGCGTCTGGAGGTTTGAGTGAGTAGAGGTAAGTAGTTACGCCCGGTCGAGGCTCAGTGGTGCTGGTGGATTCTGGGAGTAGGTGAGCGTTCCTCGGGGCGTGGCTTGGGAGGGTGAGTGCCCCTCAGGGCGTGGCTGCAGGTTGTGTCAGTGCTGTTCGCGTGGTTCAGGCAGCACAGGGTTAATACGCTCAATCTGGCGGATTAGGGTTAAGCGTTAATCCGGTGTCACCTCTTCTAATCCTGAGTGTGGCCCCACCCACTGCACACAATGTCTAGCTCCTCCCCTTGTGCCCCCAGCCTCCTCACCACACACAGGGCCCCCCCCCATCCTCCAGGACAGAAGCGGGGACCAAGGAAACCATTACCACGGCAACCAAATACAGAGCATCCCTTAACCCCTACCGTGCCAGAGCGCCGAGGAGCACCAAATAACCCCTACCTTGCCAGATCACTGAGGCGCAATTAACCCCTACCGTGCCAGATCACTGAGGCGCAATTAACCCCTACCGTGCCAGATCACTGATGCGCACCAATTAACGGACTGACGGAAGATACTGTAGACGCCACACGGTTTGGTTTTGTTTTGACAGACGTAGAAAAAGAGGGAATTATGGGAAATAAAATGAATCAAAGTTTAATGACAGGTTCAGTCGTCCAGACCAAAAAAAACTCTGAGCGTCAACATGGACGTCGCAGCATAACGCACACAGGCCGCTACGTGGACGCGGTGCACTCTGCGCGTCCGTCATAGCGCTATACGTCAAGACCGAAATGGCGTCCGTTTGCCACGTGGTGCGTGTGATGGTCACAGGAGCTCAGGTGGTGCGTGTGATGGTCACAGGGCCCCAGGTGGTGCGTGTGATGGTCACAGGGCCCCAGGTGGTGCGTGTGATGGTCACAGGGCCCCAGGTGCTGCGTGTGATGGTCACAGGAGCTCAGGTGGTGCGTGTGATGGTCACAGGGGCTCAGGTGGTGCGTGTGATGGTCACAGGGGCTCAAGTGGTGCGTGTGATGGTCACAGGGGCTCAGGTGGTGCGTGTGATGGTCACAGGGCCCCAGGTGGTGCGTGTGATGGTCACAGGGCCCCAGGTGGTGCGTGTGATGGTCAGAGGGCCCCAGGTGGTGCGTGTGATGGTCACAGGGCCCCAGGTGGTGCGTGTGATGGTCACAGGGCCCCAGGTGGTGCGTGTGATGGTCACAGGGCCCCAGGTGGTGCGTGTGATGGTCACAGGGCCCCAGGTGGTGCGTGTGATGGTCACAGGGCCCCAGGTGGTGCGTGTGATGGTCACAGGGCCCCAGGTGGTGCGTGTGAATGGTCACAGGGCCCCAGGTGGTGCGTGTGATGGTCACAGGGCCCCAGGTGGTGCGTGTGATGGTCACAGGAGCTCAGGTGGTGCGTGTGATGGTCACAGGGGCTCAAGTGGTGCGTGTGATGGTCACAGGGCCCCAGGTGGTGCGTGTGATGGTCACAGGGGCCGCAGGTGCTGCGTGTGATGGTCACAGGAGCTCAGGTGGTGCGTGTGATGGTCACAGGGGCCGCAGGTGCTGCGTGTGATGGTCACAGGGGCTCAGGTGGTGCGTGTGATGGTCACAGGAGCTCAGGTGCTGCGTGTGATGGTCACAGGAGCTCAGGTGGTGCGTGTGATGGTCACAGGGGCCGCAGGTGCTGCGTGTGATGGTCACAGGGGCCGCAGGTGCTGCGTGTGATGGTCACAGGGGCCGCAGGTGCTGCGTGTGATGGTCACAGGGGCTCAGGTGGTGCGTGTGATGGTCACAGGAGCTCAGGTGCTGCGTGTGATGGTCACAGGGCCCCAGGTGCTGCGTGTGATGGTCACAGGAGCTCAGGTGGTGCGTGTGATGGTCACAGGGGCCGCAGGTGCTGCGTGTGATGGTCACAGGGGCCGCAGGTGCTGCGTGTGATGGTCACAGAGCTCAGGTGGTGCGTGTGATGGTCACAGGGGCTCAGGTGGTGCGTGTGATGGTCACAGGGCCCCAGGTGGTGCGTGTGATGGTCACAGGGGCCGCAGGTGCTGCGTGTGATGGTCACAGGAGCTCAGGTGGTGCGTGTGATGGTCACAGGGGCCGCAGGTGCTGCGTGTGATGGTCACAGGGGCTCAGGTGGTGCGTGTGATGGTCACAGGAGCTCAGGTGCTGCGTGTGATGGTCACAGGGCCCCAGGTGCTGCGTGTGATGGTCACAGGAGCTCAGGTGGTGCGTGTGATGGTCACAGGGGCCGCAGGTGCTGCGTGTGATGGTCACAGGGGCCGCAGGTGCTGCGTGTGATGGTCACAGGGGCCGCAGGTGCTGCGTGTGATGGTCACAGGGGCCGCAGGTGCTGCGTGTGATGGTCACAGGGGCTCAGGTGGTGCGTGTGATGGTCACAGGGGCTCAGGTGGTGCGTGTGATGGTCACAGGGGCTCAGGTGCTGCGTGTGATGGTCACAGGAGCTCAGGTGGTGCGCGTGATGGTCACAGGGGCCCCAGGTGGTGCACGTGATGGTCACAGGAGCTCAGGTGGTGCGTGTGATGGTCACAGGGGCTCAGGTGCTGCGTGTGATGGTCACAGGAGCTCAGGTGGTGCGTGTGATGGTCACAGGGGCCGCAGGTGCTGCGTGTGATGGTCACAGGGGCTCAGGTGGTGCGTGTGATGGTCACAGGAGCTCAGGTGCTGCGTGTGATGGTCACAGGGCCCCAGGTGCTGCGTGTGATGGTCACAGGAGCTCAGGTGGTGCGTGTGATGGTCACAGGGGCCGCAGGTGCTGCGTGTGATGGTCACAGGGGCCGCAGGTGCTGCGTGTGATGGTCACAGGGGCTCAGGTGGTGCGTGTGATGGTCACAGGGGCTCAGGTGGTGCGTGTGATGGTCTCAGGTGCTGCGTGTGATGGTCACAGGAGCTCAGGTGGTGCGCGTGATGGTCACAGGGGCCCCAGGTGGTGCACGTGATGGTCACAGGAGCTCAGGTGGTGCGCGTGATGGTCACAGGGGCCCCAGGTGGTGCGCGTGATGGTCACAGGGGCCCCAGGTGGTGCACGTGATGGTCACAGGGGCTCAGGTGGTGCGTGTGATGGTCACAGGGGCTCAGGTGCTGCGTGTGATGGTCACAGGAGCTCAGGTGGTGCGCGTGATGGTCACAGGGGCCCCAGGTGGTGCACGTGATGGTCACAGGAGCTCAGGTGCTGCGTGTGATGGTCACAGGGGCTCAGGTGGTGCGTGTGATGGTCACAGGGCCCCAGGTGCTGCGTGTGATGGTCACAGGGCCCCAGGTGCTGCGTGTGATGGTCACAGGGGCCCCAGGTGGTGCGCGTGATGGTCAGAGGGGCCCCAGGTGGTGCGCGTGATGGTCAGAGGGGCCCCAGTGGTGCGCGTGATGGTCAGAGGGGCCCCAGGTGGTGCGCGTGATGGTCAGAGGGGCCCCAGGTGGTGCGCGTGATGGTCACAGGGGCCCCAGGTGGTGCGCGTGATGGTCACAGGGGCCCCAGGTGGTGCGCGTGATGGTCACAGGGGCCCCAGGTGGTGCGGGTGATGGTCACAGGGGCCCCAGGTGGTGCGCGTGATGGTCACACAGGGGCCCCAGGTGGTGCATATCAGGGCCCTGTGGCTCCAGGTTGTCCTGTACCTGGCATTCCATGCTCTGTGAGCTTTGCTGCCCCCTGGTGGTGATCTGTGGGTGGTGCAGGCGCTCAGTGTGGGGGGGGGGGCAGGCTCCAGTGGGTTAGAGCTAAGTGCAGGCAGCCGCCTCTCTGGGTCTGAGGAGCTGGAGCTCAGTGTCTCCTCCTCTCCTCTACCTGTTCACTTTGCCCCTTTGATTGCTGCCATCCTGGAGTTACCCCCCTCACCCTCAGGACACTCCCTGCCGCCCTGCAGGATCAGGTGGGTGACACCTTTTATGATGGGGTCCTGGGCTGCTCTGTACCTGGGTAATAATGTTTAGAGTGTGCTCTGCATGGGGCATTAATACTGATTGCTCTGCATGGGGCATTAATACTGATTGCTCTGCATGGGGCATTAATACTGATTGCTCTGCATGGGGCATTAACACTGATTGCTCGGCATGGGGCATTAACACTGACTGCTCTGCATGGGGCATTAACACTGCTCTGCATGAGGCATTAACACTGATTGCTCTGCATGAGGCATTAACACGGATTGCTCTGCATGGGGCATTAACACTGACTGCTCTGCATGGGGCATTAACACTGACTGCTCTGCATGAGGCATTAACACTGATTGCTCTGCATGGGGCATTAACACTGACTGCTCTGCATGGGGCATTAACACTGACTGCTCTGCATGGGGCATTAACACTGACTGCTCTGCATGAGGCATTAACACTGATTGCTCTGCATGGGGCATTAACACTGACTGCTCTGCATGGGGCATTAACACTGCTCTGCATGAGGCATTAACACTGATTGCTCTGCATGGGGCATTAATACTGATTGCTCTGCATGGGGCATTACCGCTGACTGCTCTGCATGGGGTATTAATACTAATTGCTCTGCATGGGGCATTAACGCTGATTGCTCTGCATGGGGCATTAACACTGATTGCTCTGCATGGGGCATTAACACTGACTGCTCTGCTTGGGGCATTGACTGCTCTGCAGGGGTTAACACTGGATACAGGAGACGTATACTCGCAGAATGCTCTGCTTGCATTAATAGTTTTAGAGTTTTTGAATATGGTAATACTATCATAGAATGCTCTGCAACGGTTACAAACAATGCTCTGCATAGGGGATTACTGATACAATGCTCTGCATAATGAGACAGTGAGGCACAATGCTCTGCACGCTGCGTTTCCTTCCTGTGTGCTGGAGGATAAGCTGGTGATTACGTTTTGTAAGAATTAGTTGATCTAGATGTTCTGCTGCTTGTGAAGATAAATATGCTCTGCGGGTTGCTGGATGTGCTCCGCTTGCTCTGCAGGTTGCTGGATGTGCTCCGCTTGCTCTGCAGGTTGCTAGATGTGCTCCGCTTGCTCTGCGGGTTGCTGGATGTGCTCCGCTTGCTCTGCGGGTTGCTGGATGTGCTCCGCTTGCTCTGCAGGTTGCTGGATGTGCTCCGCTTGCTCTGCAGGTTGCTAGATGTGCTCCGCTTGCTCTGCAGGTTGCTGGATGTGCTCCGCTTGCTCTGCAGGTTGCTAGATGTGCTCCGCTTGCTCTGCAGGTTGCTGGATGTGCTCCGCTTGCTCTGCAGGTTGCTAGATGTGCTCCGCTTGCTCTGCAGGTTGCTGGATGTGCTCCGCTTGCTCTGCAGGTTGCTAGATGTGCTCCGCTTGCTCTGCAGGTTGCTAGATGTGCTCCGCTTGCTCTGCAGGTTGCTGGATGTGCTCCGCTTGCTCTGCAGGTTGCTAGATGTGCTCCGCTTGCTCTGCAGGTTGCTGGATGTGCTCCGCTTGCTCTGCAGGTTGCTGGATGTGCTCCGCTTGCTCTGCAGGTTTTTCTCTGGAAGTGACGCAGACGCCATTCTATGAGCAGAGCAGTTCATATCATATACAGGGTTATTCAAAGAGAATCGAAAAGTCACTGCACGTTCGGTGACTTTGCCTTCTTTTCAATTCGGTGAGATTTGGCGATCCCATTTCGGTGACCCTGCGGTGTATTCAGCAAGCACCACAGGGCCATCGTAGTGCAGGGAAAAGCCGCCACAAACCCGACGAACACTCACTGCAAAACCCGGCAAACAGACACCGAAACCCGCAAAAACAGCTGGATTAACCCCGTCGAACACGCTGTAAAAACCTGTGCAGCCGCTGATCACAGAGCAGCCGCCGGAAAAACCCGAGCAGGAGCCGATCACAGCGCAGAGCAGCCGCCAAAAAAAAATGACACCGCAGACGAATGGAATGAAAAAAATCAGTTTGCTTGAATGTTTGAAAAGTGAAACGCTGTTTGCAAAGAAACTACTGAACGAAAATGTCTGAAATTTACATAAAATCCAAAGAATGAGAATAAAAAGGCTGATACAGAAAAAAGGAAAAAACGATGGAAAAAAATGTTTGTAAAACAGAATCCCAAAAAATGCCTAAAGGATCCTAAACCTCTATAAATAAAAAGACTTTTTGCTGCAGATTAAAATAATAAACGGTTTATTAGATATTGAATTAAAACGGGAATATTTTTAACATTGAATCCTATGGGATTCTCCTGAATAAAAAATTAGGGGAACCTTTCACTGCTGGTTTGTGTTCTCTGAATAGACGAAGCATTGCTTCTCTATGGGGATTTCACTGCCCTCGAACAGGCACCGTATGTGCAGGCAATTCGCCAGGATTTGACGAACTGCCTGCTCTCTGAATAGCCGAATGGTCAGGAAAGGTAACCGAACGCTGAATTTCAGTGTTCGGTTACCTTTCTCCAGCCATTTGGAGCTCGAGATTGCTCCAGGTCATGTTCCTGCTCGAGATTGCTCCGGGTCATGTTCCTGCTCGAGATTGCTCAGGGTCATGTTCCGGGTTGATTTTTGCTCCAGGTCATGTTCCTGCTCGAGATTGCTCCGGGTCATGTTCCTGCTCGAGATTGCTCAGGGTCATGTTCCGGCTTGATTTTGCTCCGGGTCATGTTCCTGCTCGAGATTGCTCAGGGTAATGTTCCGGCTCGATTTTTGTTCCGGGTCATGTTCCTGCTCGAGATTGTTCCGGGTCATGTTCCTGCTCGAGATTGTTCCGGGTCATGTTCCTGCTCGAGATTGCTCCGGGTCATGTTCCTGTGTGTGGGGGGGGGGGGGCACAGATTGCCCAATGGAAACAGGAGCCGCTTTGTCTGAAAAACAAAGTTTTGTCATGTACTTTGTAAAAGATGTTCTTGCTCTAGAACCGTCAGCATTGTTTCCTGTATGTTTCTATTCTAGATTGGCCAGGCCTGTGCTCTGTGTGTTCCTGGGCTGGATCGTGTCAGTTGGTTTGGTGTTTCAGACTCTCTTGGTGGAGGTTTTGGTGATGAGTGGTGCAGTAGAGCAGCCGGCAATAACAATGACGTCGCCCCGGGTTCTGTAACGGTGGAGTGGTCAGATGATTCCCTGTTGGTTCTAGAGTTTTTAACCTTCTGATTCATAATCATGAACCATCAAGCGATCCCTTACCTTCCGTTGTTGTTGAAGTGGTCGGGCGCCGCGTGCCGGGTCCTGCTCCGTATCCGCCAGACAGCCAGACCAGGTTCTGCTGGATTCAGGTCACGGAACGTTCGTAGCATTTCTGGCCGGAATCGGACAAATAAAGCCGATCTGGACGAGGTCCTCTCCGCCCGCTACCCCGTAACACACTGGAAGACTATGGCTTTTGTCAAACAGGTTCTGGAATAGCGTCCGGTGACCGGCGGTGTCCTGGCCGAGCCCTGGTCTTTGTGAATGGTGGCTATGTGAGGTGAGGACTCTGGTGACACCAGCTGGATTTGTTCATGATCTAGAATCTTCCAGCCCTGTCCTCCTGGTCAGATCAGGTCCCTCCGCTCCCTGTTCTCGTAAGGTGCAGTAATGGTTTTTGCCGGCGCCGCGCTCGTCCTCCTGGGTCTGGGAAAGCTTTTAGGGGAAGCGGTGACGCCGGCCGCTGCGGCTCGAGACGCCGGGAATGGATTCCAGCAAACGCTAATTAATCCCCAGTGACCGCGGGAAACCGAGAGGAGCGAGACACGGCATGAACTGCGGATACCGGGAATTACCCTCACGGACTGCAGGACACAATACAGAGAGTGAGAGAAGTGTCACTATACAGAGAGAGAGAGAAGCGTCACTATACAGAGAGAGAGAGAAGTGTCACTATACAGAGAGAGAGAAGTGTCACTATACAGAGAGAGAGAGAAGTGTCACTATACAGAGAGAGAGAAGTGTCACTATACAGAGAGAGAGAGAAGTGTCACTATACAGAGAGAGAGAGAAGTGTCACTATACAGAGAGAGAGAGAAGTGTCACTATACAGAGAGAGAGAGAGAGAGGCGTCACTATACAGAGAGAGAGAAGCGTCACTATACAGAGAGAGAGAAGTGTCACTATACAGAGAGAGAGAAGTGTCACTATACAGAGAGAGAAGTGTCACTATACAGAGAGAGAGAAGTGTCACTATACAGAGAGAGAGAGAAGCGTCACTATACAGAGAGAGAGAAGCGTCACTATACAGAGAGAGAGAAGCGTCACTATACAGAGAGAGAGAAGTGTCACTATACAGAGAGAGAAGTGTCACTATACAGAGAGAGAGAGAAGTGTCACTATACAGAGAGAGAGAGAAGTGTCACTATACAGAGAGAGAGAAGTGTCACTATACAGAGAGAGAGAAGTGTCACTATACAGAGAGAGAGAAGTGTCACTATACAGAGAGAGGCGTCAATATACAGAGAGAGAGAGAGAGGCGTCACTATACAGAGAGAGAGAGAGGCGTCACTATACAGAGAGAGAGAGGCGTCACTATACAGAGAGAGAGAGAGGCGTCACTATACAGAGAGAGAGGCGTCACTATACAGAGAGAGAGAGAGGCGTCACTATACAGAGAGAGAGAGAAGTGTCACTATACAGAGAGAGAGAGAAGTGTCACTATACAGAGAGAGAGAGAAGTGTCACTATACAGAGAGAGAGAGAAGTGTCACTATACAGAGAGAGAGAGAAGTGTCACTATACAGAGAGAGGCGTCAATATATACAGAGAGAGGAAGTGTCACTATACAGAGAGAGAGAAGTGTCACTATACAGAGAGAGAGAGAAGTGTCACTATATACAGAGAGAGGCGTCACTATAACAGAGAGAGAGGCGTCACTATACAGAGAGAGAGGCGTCACTATACAGAGAGAGAGAGAAGTGTCAATATACAGAGAGAGAGAGAGGCATCACTATACAGAGAGAGAAAGAAGTGTCACTATACAGAGAGAGAGAAGTGTCACTATACAGAGAGAGAGCGAGGCGTCACTATACAGAGAGAGAGAGAAGTGTCAATATACAGAGAGAGAGAGGCGTCACTATACAGAGAGAGAGAGAAGTGTCAATATACAGAGAGAGAGAAGCGTCACTATACAGAGAGAGAAAGAAGTGTCACTATACAGAGAGAGAGAGAAGTGTCACTATACAGAGAGAGAGAGAAGTGTCAATATACAGAGAGAGAGAAGCGTCACTATACAGAGAGAGAAAGAAGCGTCACTATACAGAGAGAGAGCGAGGCGTCACTATACAGAGAGAGAGAGAAGTGTCACTATACAGAGAGAGAAAGAAGCGTCACTATACAGAGAGAGAGAGAGAGGCGTCACTATACAGAGAGAGAGAGAGAAGTGTCACTATACAGAGAGAGAGAGAAGTGTCACTATACAGAGAGAGCGAGGCGTCACTATACAGAGAGAGAGAGAAGTGTCACTATACAGAGAGAGAGAAGTGTCACTATACAGAGAGAGAGAGAAGCGTCACTATACAGAGAGAGAGAAGTGTCACTATACAGAGAGAGAGAAGTGTCACTATACAGAGAGAGAGAAGTGTCACTATACAGAGAGAGAGAAGTGTCACTATACAGAGAGAGAGAGGCGTCACTATACAGAGAGAGAGAAGTGTCACTATACAGAGAGAGAGAAGCGTCACTATAACGAGAGAGAGAGAGTGTCACTATACAGAGAGAGAGAGAGTGTCACTATACAGAGAGAGAAGAGCGTCACTATACAGAGAGAGAGAGAATGTCACTATACAGAGAGAGAGGTGTCACTATACAGAGAGAGAGAGAAGTGTCACTATACAGAGAGAGAGAGAGAAGTGTCACTATACAGAGAGAGAGAGGCGTCACTATACAGAGAGAGAGAGAGAAGTGTCACTATACAGAGAGAGAGCGAGGCGTCACTATACAGAGAGAGAAAGAAGCGTCACTATACAGAGAGAGAGAGAAGCGTCACTACAGAAGAGAGGGCGTCACTATACAGAGAGAGAAAGAAGCGTCACTATACAGAGAGAGAGAAGCGTCACTATACAGAGAGAGAGAAGTGTCACTATACAGAGAGAGAGAGGCGTCACTATACAAGAGAGAGAGAGGCGTCACTATACAGAGAGAGAAAGAAGCGTCACTATACAGAGAGAGAGAGAAGCGTCACTATACAGAGAGAGAGAGAGAAGTGTCACTATACAGAGAGAGAGAGGCGTCACTATACAGAGAGAGAGAGGCGTCACTATACAGAGAGAGAGAGGCGTCACTATACAGAGAGAGAAAGAAGCGTCACTATACAGAGAGAGAGAGAGGCGTCACTATACAGAGAGAGAGGCGTCACTATACAGAGAGAGAGGCGTCACTATACAGAGAGAGAGAGAAGTGTCACTATACAGAGAGAGAAAGAAGCGTCACTATACAGAGAGAGAGAGAGGCGTCACTATACAGAGAGAGAGAGAAGTGTCACTATACAGAGAGAGAGAGAAGCGTCACTATACAGAGAGAGAGAGAGGCGTCACTATACAGAGAGAGAGAAGCGTCACTATACAGAGAGAGAGAAGTGTCACTATACAGAGAGAGAAGAGCGTCACTATACAGAGAGAGAGAGAAGCGTCACTATACAGAGAGAGAGAAGCGTCACTATACAGAGAGAGAGAGGCGTCACTATACAGAGAGAGAGAGAAGTGTCACTATACAGAGAGAGAAGCGTCACTATACAGAGAGAGAGAGAAGCGTCACTATACAGAGAGAGAGAGAAGTGTCACTATACAGAGAGAGGCGTCACTATACAGAGAGAGAGAAGTGTCACTATACAGAGAGAGAGGCGTCACTATACAGAGAGAGAGAAGTGTCACTATACAGAGAGAGAGAAGCGTCACTATACAGAGAGAGAGAGGCGTCACTATACAGAAGAGAGAGGCGTCACTATACAGAAGAGAGAAGCGTCACTATACAGAGAGAGAGAAGTGTCACTAAACAGAGAGACGAGAGAAGTGTCACTATACAGAGAGAGAAGGCGTCACTATACAGAGAGAGGCGTCACTATACAGAGAGAGAGAGAGGCGTCACTATACAGAGAGAGAGAGAAGCGTCACTATACAGAGAGAGAGAGAAGCGTCACTATACAGAGAGAGAGAAGCGTCACTATACAGAGAGAGAGAATTCACTAATACAGAGAGAGAGAGGTCACTATACAGAGAGAGAGAGAAGTGTCACTATACAGAGAGAGAGAGAAGCGTCACTATACAGAGAGAGAGAAGCGTCACTATACAGAGAGAGAGAAGTGTCACTATACAGAGAGAGAGAGGCGTCACTATACAGAGAGAGAGAGAAGTGTCACTATACAGAGAGAGAGGCGTCACTATACAGAGAGAGAGAGAAGTGTCACTATACAGAGAGAGAGAGGCGTCACTATACAGAGAGAGAGAGGCGTCACTATACAGAGAGAGAGAGAAGTGTCACTATACAGAGAGAGAGAAGCGTCACTATACAGAGAGAGAGAGCGTCACTATACAGAGAGAGAGAAGCGTCACTATACAGAGAGAGAGAGAGGCATCACTATACAGAGAGAGAGAGAAGTGTCACTATACAGAGAGAGAGAGAAGTGTCACTATACAGAGAGAGAGAGAAGTGTCACTATACAGAGAGAGAGAGAAGTGTCACTATACAGAGAGAGAGAGAAGTGTCACTATACAGAGAGAGAGAGAAGTGTGTCATATAGAGAGAGAGGCGTCACTATAGAGAGAGGCGTCACTATACAGAGAGAGAGAGGCGTCACTATACAAGAGAGAGAGAGGCGTCACTATATACAGAGAGAGAGAGCGCGTCACTATACAAGAGAGAGAGAGAGGCGTCACTATACAGAGAGAGAGAGAGGCGTCACTATACAGAGAGAGAGGCGTCACTATAGAGAGAGCGTGTCACTAATATCAGAGAGAGAGCGTCACTATACAGAGAGAGAGGCGTCACTATACAGCAGAAAGAGAGAAGGCGTCACTATACAGAGAGAGAGAGAGGCGTCACTAACAGAGAGAGAGAGAGGCGTCACTATTACAGAGAGAGAGAGGCGTCACATACAGAGAGAGAGAGGCGTCACTATACAGAGAGAGAGGCGTCACTATACAGAGAGAGAGAGCGTCACTATACAGAGAGAGAGAAGCGTCACTATACAGAGAGAGAGAGGCGTCACTATACAGAGAGAGAGGCGTCACTATACAGAGAGAGAGAGGCGTCACTATACAAGAGAGAGGCGTCACTATACAGAGAGAGAGAGAGGCGTCACTATACAGAGAGAGAGAGAGGCGTCACTATACAGAGAGAGAGAGAGAGGCGTCACTATACAGAGAGAGAGAAGTGTCAATATACAGAGAGAGAGGCGTCACTATACAGAGAGAGAGAGGCGTCACTATACAAGAGAGAGGCGTCACTATACAGAGAGAGAGAGAGGCGTCACTATACAGAGAGAGAGAGAGGCGTCACTATACAGAGAGAGAGAGAGGCGTCACTATACAGAGAGAGAGAGAGAGGTGTCAATATACAGAGAGAGAGAAGTGTCACTATACAAGAGAGGCGTCACTATACAGAGAGAGAGAAGTGTCACTATACAGAGAGAGAGGCGTCACTATACAGAGAGAGAGAAGTGTCACTATACAGAGAGAGAGAAGCGTCACTATATACAGAGAGAAGCGTCACTATACAGAGAGAGAGAGAAGCGTCACTATACAGAGAGAGAGAAGCGTCACTATACAGAGAGAGAGGCGTCACTATACAGAGAGAGAGAGAAGCGTCACTATACAGAGAGAGAGAAGCGTCACTATACAGAGAGAGAGCGTCACTAACAGAGAGAGAGAAGCGTCACTATATACAGAGAGAGAGAAAGCGTCACTATACAGAGAGAGAGAGAACGCACTATACAGAGAGAGAGAAGCGTCACTATACAGAGAGAGAGAAGCGTCACTATACAGAGAGAGAGAGAAGTGTCACTATACAGAGAGAGAAGCGTCACTATACAGAGAGAGAGAGGCGTCACTATACAGAGAGAGAGAGAGGCGTCACTATACAGAGAGAGAGAGGCGTCACTATACAGAGAGAGAAAGGCGTCACTATACAGAGAGAGAGAGGCATCACTATACAGAGAGAGAGGCGTCACTATACAGAGAGAGGCGTCACTATACAGAGAGAGAGAGGCGTCACTATACAGAGAGAGAGGCGTCACTATACAGAGAGAGAGAGGCGTCACTATACAGAGAGAGAGAGGCATCACTATACAGAGAGAGAGGCGTCACTATACAGAGAGAGAGAGGCGTCACTATACAGAGAGAGGCGTCACTATCACAGAGAGAGAGAGGCAATCACTACAGAGAGAGAAAGCGTCACTATACAGAGAGAGAGAGGCATCACTATACAGAGAGGCGTCACTATACAGAGAGAGAGAGGCGTCACTATACAGAGAGAGAGAGGCATCACTATACAGAGAGAGGCGTCACCTATACAGAGAGAGAGGCGTCACTATACAGAGAGAGAAGGCGTCACATACAGAGAGAGAGAGGCATCACTATACAGAGAGAGGCGTCACTATACAGAGAGAGGAGGGCGTCACTATACAGAGAGGCGTCACTATACAGAGAGGCGTCACTATACAGAGAGAGAGAGGCATCACTATACAGAGAGAGGCGTCACTATACAGAGAGAGAGAGGCGTCACTATACAGAGAGGCGTCACTATACAGAGAGAGAGGCGTCACTATACAGAGAGAGAAAGGCGTCACTATACAGAGAGAGAGAGGCATCACTATACAGAGAGAGGCGTCACTATACAGAGAGAGAGAGGCGTCACTATACAGAGAGGCGTCACTATACAGAGAGAGAGAGGCATCACTATACAGAGAGAGGCGTCACTATACAGAGAGAAGCGTCACTATACAGAGAGAGAGAGGCGTCACTATACAGAGAGGCGTCACTATACAGAGAGGCGTCACTATACAGAGAGAGAGGCATCACTATACAGAGAGAGAAACGTCACTATACAGAGAGAGAGGCGTCACTATACAGAGAGAGAGGCATCACTATACAGAGAGAGAGAGGCGTCACTATACAGAGAGAGAGGCGTCACTATACAGAGAGGCGTCACTATACAGAGAGAGAGGCATCACTATACAGAGAGAGAGAGGCGTCACTATACAGAGAGAGAGGCGTCACTATACAGAGAGAGGCGTCACTATACAAAGAGAGAGAGGCATCACTATACAGAGAGAGAGGCATCACTATACAGAGAGAGAGGCGTCACTATACAGAGAGAGAGGCATCACTATACAGAGAGAGAGGCGTCACTATACAGAGAGAGAGGCATCACTATACAGAGAGAGAGGCGTCACTATACAGAGAGAGGCGTCACTATACAGAGAGAGAGAGGCATCACTATACAGAGAGAGAAAGGCGTCACTATACAGAGAGAGGCGTCACTATACAGAGAGAGGCGTCACTATACAGAGAGAGAGAAGTGTCAATATACAGAGAGAGAGAGGCATCACTATACAGAGAGAGAGAGGCGTCACTATACAGAGAGAGAGGCGTCACTATACAGAGAGGCGTCACTATACAAAGAGAGAGAGGCGTCACTATACAGAGAGAGAGAGGCGTCACTATACAGAGAGAGAGAGGCGTCACTATACAGAGAGAGGCGTCACTATACAGAGAGAGAGGCGTCACTATACAGAGAGAGAGAGGCGTCACTATACAGAGAGAGAGAGGCGTCACTATACAGAGAGAGAGAGGCGTCACTATACAGAGAGAGAGAGGCATCACTATACAGAGAGAGAGGCGTCACTATACAGAGAGAGGCGTCACTATACAGAGAGAGAGAGGCATCACTATACAGAGAGAGAAAGGCGTCACTATACAGAGAGAGAGAGGCATCACTATACAGAGAGAGGCATCACTATACAGAGAGAGAGAGGCATCACTATACAGAGAGAGAGAGGCGTCACTATACAGAGAGAGAGAGGCGTCACTATACAGAGAGGCGTCACTATACAGCGAGAGGCATCACTATACAGAGAGAGAAACGTCACTATACAGAGAGAGAGGCGTCACTATACAGAGAGAGAAGCGTCACTATACAGAGAGGCGTCACTATACAGAGAGAGAGAGGCATCACTATACAGAGAGAGAAAGGCGTCACTATACAGAGAGAGAGAGGCGTCACTATACAGAGAGAGAGAGAGGCATCACTATACAGAGAGAGAAAGGCGTCACTATACAGAGAGAGAGAGGCATCACTATACAGAGAGAGAAAGGCGTCACTATACAGAGAGAGGCGTCACTATACAGAGAGGCGTCACTATACAGCGAGAGGCATCACTATACAGAGAGAGAAACGTCACTATACAGAGAGAGAGGCGTCACTATACAGAGAGAGAAGCGTCACTATACAGATAGAGAGGGGTGCGTCACTAAACATATGTGCGTTATTATACAGAGAGAGATATACACATACAGCACTGTATACCCAGGCCTCCCTCTCTGTATCCTTCACCACATACAGCACTGTATACCCAGGGCTCAGACTGAACTCCTTACGTCTCCACATATCCCCTCTGTCTTGCTGTTGGTGGTCTGTCTCCACTGTCCTGCGGCTGATAGTCTCTGTCTCTGTGCTCACCATCTCCCCTCTCTGCTCTCGCAGCGGTCATGCCGTTTGGTTGTATCAGTGCTCGGACCGAGAAGACATATAACTGTTTCTCTGACATCACAGACAAGTATGAGCTCGGGCAGCTCCTCTGCGCGTGAGTATCCCCCCCAACGCTGCGTCTTGTGCTGCACCAGCTCCTCTGCGCGTGAGTATCCCCCCCAACTCTGCGTCTCAAGTTGCACCAGCTCCTGTGATAGTGAGTATCGCTTCCCCAGCTCCTGTGTGCGTGAGTATCACTTCCCCCTGCGCTGCACCAGCTCCTCTGCGTGTATCGCTTCCACCTGCGCTGCACCAGCTCCTTTGCTTGTGAGCTTCGCTTCCCCAGCTCCTGTGCGCGTGAGCATCCCTTCCTCCAGCTCCTATGGGTGTGAGTATCGCTTCTCCCAGCTCCTGTGCGCATATCGCTTCCCCCAGCTCCTGTGCGCATGAGCATCCCTTCCTCCAGCTCGTGTGAGTATCACTTCTCTCAGCTCCTGTGCACGTGAGTATCGCTTCCCCCAGCTCCTGTGCGCGTGAGTATCGCTTCCCCCAGCTCCTGTGCGTGTGAGTATCGCTTCCCCCAGCTCCTGTGCGCGTGAGTATCGCTTCTCCCAGCTCCTGTGCGCGTGAGTATCGCTCCTCCCAGCTCTTGTGCGGGTGAGTATCGCTCCTCCCAGCTCTTGTGCGGGTGAGTATCGCTCCTCCCAGCTCTTGTGCGGGTGAGTATCGCTCCTCCCAGCTCTTGTGCGGGTGAGTATCGCTCCTCCCAGCTCTTGTGCGGGTGAGTATCGCTCCTCCCAGCTCTTGTGCGGGTGAATAGCGCTCCTCCCAGCTCTTGTGCGGGTGAGTATCGCTTCTCCCAGCTCCTGTGCACGTGAGTATCGCTTCTCCCAGGTCCTGTGCGCGTGAGTATCGCTTCTCCCAGCTCTTGTGCGCGTGAGTATCGCTTCTCCCAGCTCTTGTGCGCGTGAGTATCGCTTCTCCCAGCTCCTGTGCGCGTGAGTATCGCTTCTCCCAGCTCCTGTGCGCGTGAGTATCGCTTCTCCCAGCTCCTGTGCACGTGAGTATCGCTTCTCCCAGCTCCTGTGCGCGTGAGTATCGCTTCTCCCAGCTCCTGTGCGCGTGAGTATCGCTTCTCCCAGCTCCTGTGCGCTTGAGTATTATTATTATTATTATTCTTTATTTATAAAGCGCCAGCATATTCCGCAGCGCTGTACAATAAGCACAGTATAGACAGGGTTACAATACATTGAACAACATTTGACAAACAGTACAGGAGGAGATGAGGGCCCTATTCCCGTAGGAACTCACAATCTGGGAGGGTTGGGGTTGGAAACAGGAGGAGAGGACTGTAAGGTGAGAGTGATTGATGGTTGCGTCAGTGAGTTGGGTGGTAGGCCTCCCTAAATAGGAATGTTTTCAGGGAGCGTTTGAAGGAAGAGAAGTTAGGGGAAAGTCTGACAGCACGAGGGAGAGCGTTCCAGAGAGTGGGGGCTGCGCGTGAGAAATCCTGCAGTCTATCATGGGAAGAGGTGATGCGGGGAGAAGCTAGGCGCAGGTCCTGTTTGACCTTAGGGAGCGGGCTGGGTGTATTTGGTGATTAGTGAGGACAGGTAGTGGGGAGCTGAGTTAGTGAGGCTTTTGTAGGTAAGGATAAGGATTTTGAACTTAATTCTGCAGTGGATGGGGAGCCAGTGAAGGGACTCGCAGAGGGGAGCGGCAGAGACAGAGCGGCGGGTGAGGTGAATTAGCCTGGCGGAGGCATTCAGGATGGATTGTAGGGGGGAGAGGTGGGACAGAGGGAGGCCAGATAAGAGATTATTGCAATAGTCGAGTCGGGAGATTACCAGGGCGTGTATGAGTTGTTTTGTGGCGACAGCGGTAAGAAATGGCCGAATTCTGTAAATATTACGCAGTTGGTATCGGCAGGAGGAGGAAAGAGACTTGATGGACTTGGAGTATCGCTTCTCCCAGCTCCTGTGCGCTTGAGTATCGCTTCTCCCAGCTCCTGTGCGCTTGAGTATCGCTTCCCCCAGCTCCTGTGCGCGTATCGCTTCCCCCAGCTCCTGTGCGCGTATCGCTTCCCCCAGCTCCTGTGCGCGTGAGTATCGCTTCCCCCAGCTCCTGTGCGCGTATCGCTTCCCCCAGCTCCTGTGCGCGTATCACTTCCCCAGCTCCTGTGCGCGTGAGTATCGCTTCCCCCAGCTCCTGTGCGCGTGAGTATCGCTTCCCCCAGCTCCTGTGCGCGTGAGTATCGCTTCCCCCAGCTCCTGTGCGCGTGAGTATCGCTTCCCCCAGCTCCTGTGCCCGTGAGTATCGCTTCCCCCAGCTCCTGTGCGCGTGAGTATCGCTTCCACGCTGCATGTCGCGCTGCGCCACTGCCTGTAACCTGCGCCTGGGTTTGTCCTGCAGGAAGGAGTTCTGTGAGATCTGTCTCGCACGAGAGATGCAGACGGACCGTCTCTTTGTCTGCAAAAAATTCATGAAGAAAGATGGACGGAAAGTGCGGAGAGCGGCCAAGAATGAGATCATGATCCTCAAAATGTGAGTATCCTCCGAAACACGGGGGGGGGGGCAGACACCCCAAAATAATCCGCCCAACCCAGACACAGCGAAGGGACGTCACATGACTACAGAGAGAGCTGGGAGATGTGGAGAGAGAGACACGGGGAGCGTGACACGGGGTGGACATACGGGGAGCATGACACGGGGTGCACATACAGGACACACGGGGAGCGTGACACGGGGTGCACATACAGGATGTATATAAAAATATTAACACCCCCCCCCCGGTCCATGTTGGGGACCCGCAGGGCTCTCCCCCCACTGACAAAAGATGGATAAAGCTCAGGCCAGGTTCCAGGTAATGGATCTTCCTGCGGGGGGGGGTCACATTCTGTATTCAATCATGAGTCTAAAGCTCAGACAGGACTGAACCAAGAGAGACCCAGAGGGAGACCCTGCAACCGGGGACCCCTGTACAATCTACTGGCTGGGTGGAAAGAGACTGTGGAGAGAGACCGTGGAGACACAGGTTCGATCCCAGCAAGAGCACCTCTCCAGTAAGTGTCCTTGGACGAGACACCTAACGGCACATATTTGCCACCCAGGACATACTGAAAACCAGAGAAATCTCAATGTATCCTTCCTGGTAAAATCATTTCTCCAAAAAAAAAAAAAAGCCCCCTTGCTTAATGATCTCTTATTTTCCAGCAGAGGGCGCTCTGTGCTAAGACATGTCCATTGTAAAGGAAAGCCACAGGGTTCTGTGCGACCCAACCCAGGACATCAGAACCAGCACAACCTTATACCAGATAATCCAACCAGGGCAAAGGTCAACTCCACAGGGGAGGGGGAGAGTGCAATATATTCTGGGTGTGCGGGTGTCTTTTTAGGGTTTCCTCCATATATTCAGGGTGTGTGGGTGTCTTTTTAGGGTTTCCTCCATATATTCAGGGCGTGTGGGTGTCTTTTTAGAGGCTCCTCCATATATTCAGTGTGTTCGGGTGTCTTTTAGGTTTCCTCCATATATTCAGGATGTGCGGGTGTCTTTTTAGGGGTTCCTCCATATATTCAGGGTGTGCGGGTGTGTTTTTAGGGGTTCCTCCATATAGTCAAGGTGTGTGGGTATAATGCATTGTAACACAGTATTCTTTTAGGGGCTCCTCCATATATTCAGGGTGTGCGGGTGTGTTTTTAGGGGTTCCTCCATATATTCAAGGTGTGTGGGTATAATGCATTGTAACACAGTATTCTTTTAGGGGCTCCTCCATATATTCAGGGTGTGTGGGTGTGTTTTTAGGGGCTCCTCCCCTCCCGTATATACAGGGTGTGCGTGTTAACATGTTAATTCCCTTTTACTATGTTCATTACGGTACTAGGCTCCCCTGTTAGGGTTATTACGGCTGACAGGAAGTGCTGTTGGTCTCTGTTGTTTGTATCCTGTGTGGAGGAGAAGTGGACACTGTGTGGTGTGAGAAGAATAAAAGAAACTTCTATGATAATAAACGTCGTGTTTATTCTGGAATCAGACCACAACAATGAAACCGAAGTTAATACTGAAGAAGTGGATCGGCCACAAACTGACACAGAACCAATGATTCATTCTAGTGTAACACAAACTGGAACAGGTGTAAAAATAAAACCAGGACAGACTATTACATTTACTAAACGAGATAGTGGTGATGGTGGTCCACAGAAAGCTAAGGTTCTAAGCAGAGCTGGTAAAGTTTCTGGAAAATACAAAAACTGATTTAATCTGCAAAATATTGAGCACGATGATAGTGAAGGACAAAAGGAGGCAGTAGACTTATCAGAAATTGATAATCTTACCGTGGATTTGCCTGATCAGGAAACCGATGTATACATAACAAAAGACAGTTCATTTAATGCAGCCAAACCAGATGAAATTAGAAGTTGGTATGAAAACCATGTGTTTGAGGAAGTTCCTGATGCCGGTCAAAAATGCATTTCTACCAGATGGGTCTGTAGTCTCAAAGAAACCCACAAAGGTGTTGTGCCCAAAGCACGACTTGTAGCCAGAGGGTTTGAAGAGTTTTGTGTTCAAGAATTCCAAAAAGACTCACGAACCTGCGCTGCTGAATCTCTTAGTCTATTACTGACTGTAATTTGTCAAAACCAGTGGCAAATAAATTCTATGGATATCAAATCTGCTTTCTTACAGGTTATACAGTTGTCTAGGGAAATTTATGTCAAGCCTCCTCTTGAGGCAGGAAAAGAAAATGTCTTGTGGAAATTAAACACGTGTATTTATGGCCTTGCAGATGCATCATTATACTGGTACAATAAAGTGAAAGAAATAATGCTGAAGACCGGTGGGAAAATGTCTCAAGTTGACCCAGCAGTATTTTACTGGATGGATGACCAGTGTAAAGTCATTGGATTACTTGCGTGTCATGTTGATGATTTCCTTTGGGCTGGTTGACACTACTTTCTGACAACTGTCATCCCTATATTAAAGTCTGCATTCAATGTTGGACGTGAGGAACATGGAAATTTCTGCTATGTTGATATGAACTTTGTTACTATTAAAGGTGTGGTTCGTGTACATCAGCACAGCTGCATTGATAACCTGCAGTATATTCCACTACACGCAACACGTGCTGTACAAAGAAATGCCCCTCTCAACGAGACTGAAAAAGAACAACTTCGGTCAAAGAAAGGACAGATCCTGTGGGTTGCAAAACTTACCCATCCAGTAGGGATGCACTGATACCACTTTTTTAAGACCGAGTACGAGTACCGATACTTTTCTTTAATGTCATGTGACGCTTTCCAATAAAAACAGACCATATAAAAATGCCCCCAGCTCACATGTATATCCCCCCCGATATATTCATACTGCCCCAGCTCATGGATATGCCCCAGCTCACACATGGATATGCCCCAGCTCACACATGGATATGCCCCAGCTCACACATGGATATGCCCCAGCTCACACATGGATATGCCCCAGCTCACACATGGATATGCCCCAGCTCACACATGGATATGCCCCAGCTCACACATGGATATGCCCCAGCTCACACATGGATATGCCCCAGCTCACACATGGATTTGCCCCAGCTCACACATGGATATGCCCCAGCTCACACATGGATTTGCCCCAGCTCACACATGGATATGCCCCAGCTCACACATGGATATGCCCCAGCTCACACATGGATATGCCCCAGCTCACACATGGATATGCCCCAGCTCACACATGGATTTGCCCCAGCTCACACATGGATATGCCCCAGCTCACACATGGATTTGCCCCAGCTCCTCCATGGATATGCCCCAGCTCACCCATGGATATGCCCCAGCTCACACATGGATATGCCCCAGCTCCCACATGGATATGCCCCAGCTCCCACATGAATATGCCCGAGCATACACATGGATATGCCCCAGCTCATGGATATGCCCCAGCTCACACATGGATATTGCCCCCCAGCTTATGGATTTGCCCCCCCAGCTCACACATGGATATGCCCCCCCAGCTCATGGATATGCCCCCCAGCTCACACATGGGTATGCCCCCCAGCTCACACATGGTATGCCCCCCAGCTCACACATGGGTATGCCCCCCAGCTCACACATGGGTATGCCCCCCAGCTCACACATGGGTATGCCCCCCAGCTCACACATGGGTATGCCCCCCAGCTCACACATGGGTATGCCCCCCAGCTCACTCATGGATTTGCCCCCCCCAGCTTATGGATTTGCCCCCCCCAGCTTATGGATTTGCCCCCCCAGCTCACACATGGTTATGCCCCCCCAGCTCACACATGGTTATGCCCCCCCAGCTCATGGATATGCCCCCCCAGCTCATGGATATGCCCCCCCAGCTCATGGATATGCCCCCCAGCTCATGGATATGCCCCCCCAGCTCATGGATTTGCCGCCCCAGCTCACACATGGTTATGCCCCCCAGCTCACACATGGTTATGCCCCCCAGCTCACACATGGTTATGCCCCCAGCTCACACATGGTTATGCCCCCCAGCTCACACATGGTTATGCCCCCAGCTCACACATGGTTATGCCCCCCAGCTCACGGGTATGCCCCCCAGCTCACGGGTATGCCCCCCAGCTCATGGGTATGCCCCCCAGCTCATGGGTATGCCCCCCAGCTCATGGATATGCCCCCCAGCTCATGGATATGCCCCCCAGCTTATGGATTTGCCCTCCCAGCTCACACATGGTTATGCCCCCACAGCTCACACATGGGTATGCCCCCCAGCTCATGGATATGCCCCCCAGCTTATGGATTTGCCCCCCCAGCTCACACATGGTTATGCCCCCCAGCTCATGGGTATGCCCCCCCGCTCATGGGTATGCCCCCCCGCTCATGGGTATGCCCCCCCGCTCATGGGTATGCCCCCAGCTCATGGGTATGCCCCCCAGCTCATGGGTATGCCCCCCAGCTCATGGGTATGCCCCCCAGCTCATGGGTATGCCCCCCAGCTCATGGGTATGCCCCCCAGCTTATGGATTTGCCCTCCCAGCTCACACATGGTTATGCCCCCACAGCTCACACATGGGTATGCCCCCCAGCTCATGGATATGCCCCCCCAGCTTATGGATTTGCCCCCCCAGCTCACACATGGTTATGCCCCCAGCTCACACATGGGTATGCCCCCCAGCTCACACATGGTTATGCCCCCACAGCTCACACATGGGTATGCCCCCCAGCTCACACATGGTTATGCCCCCAGCTCACACATGGTTATGCCCCCACAGCTCACACATGGGTATGCCCCCCAGCTCACACATGGTTATGCCCCCCAGCTCACACATGGTTATGCCCCCACAGCTCACACATGGTTATGCCCCCACAGCTCACACATGGGTATGCCCCCCAGCTCACACATGGTTATGCCCCCAGCTCACACATGGTTATGCCCCCACAGCTCACACATGGGTATGCCCCCCAGCTCATGGACCACCCCCCCAATGATACTTACCTTCCTGGGCGCCGCCGGGAATGTCTCCACGCGTGCTCGTTGGAAGGACCCCAGCCGTGACCACGTGGGACCATGTGATCACGGCTGGGGTCCTTCCAACGAGCGCGCGCGGGGAAACTTTCCCGGCGTCGCCCAGGGAGGCAAGTATCATCGCGGAGAGCAGCTGCAGGGCCTGTCCGAATGCCCTATTGGCATTCGGACAGGCCCTGCAGCTGCTCAGTGTGTTTATACTTACCTTCCTGAGCGACACCGGGAAAGTTTCCCCGCGCGCGCTCGTTGGAAGGACCCCAGCCGTGATCACATGGTCCCACGTGGTCTCGGCTGGGGTCCTTCCAATGAGCGCACGCGCGGAGACATTCCCGGCGGCGCCCAGGAAGGTAAGTATCGCAGAGAGCAGCTCCAGGGGCGGCTGTCCGAATGCCGATAGAGCATTCAGACAGCCGCCGCAGCCCCTCGGATGCCGGCAAGCCAGCTCGATGCCGGCTTCCGGTATGGGAAAAAATATCGGGGGGTACTGCACGAGTACCAAGTACTCCTGCAGTACCCAGTATTGGCCCTGATACCGATACTAGTATCGGTATCGGTGCAACCCTACCACCCAGACATTATTTTTGATGCTAGTAGCTTAGCTACAAACGTAAAAGATGCCAGAGTTCAGTCTATTCATGAGACAAATAAGGTCCTTAGTAAACTTAAGTCCGAGAAGGTTACTTTAAAGTTTCAACACTTAGGAAGAAATGACAACCTGAATTTTAGTGTTTTCAGTGATGCTTCTTTTGGAAATCTTCCTGACGGAGGTACACAAGGAAGCACATTGATTGGTCTTCTAGGTGAAGAAGAAACCTTTTCACCTCTCTACTGGCATTCTAAGAAAATTAGGCGTGTGGTAAGAAGTACTTTGGCAGGGGAAACCGTGGCCCTATCTGATGGTATTGATAATGTGATTTTTCTTGCCACACTCTTTTCTGAACTCACTGTGGGAAATGCCAAGCTAAATGCTCAGCCATTAGTTGGTGTGACTGACAACCACTCTCTGTTTGATGCCCTCAAATCCACAAAACAAGTCACTGAAAAATGGCTTCGTCTGGAACTAAGCAGCATAAGAGAACTTCTAGAGACTAAAGGAATAATGGAGATACTATGGTCAGATTCAAAAACTCAACTTGCTGACTGTCTTACCAAAAAGGGCACATCTTCTCTTATGCTGCTGAAAGTAATGAGTGAAGGACTATGGGACCATTCAAAGCACTCATTTAAGGACTGAGCATATATTATGGCTTTTGATTTATATGCTTCTATAATGTCTTTAGTGTTCACTGTTATAAGGTCTTTATCTTTTAATTGTTTTTTTTAATTTAAAATATATGGAGATTGTTAACATGTTAATTCCCTTTTACTATGTTCATTACGGTACTAGGCTCCTCTGTTAGGGTTATTACGGCTGACAGGAAGTGCTGGAGGAGTCTGTTGTTTGTATCCTGTGTGGAGGAGAAGTGGACCCTGTGCGGTGTGAGAAGAATAAACGAAACTTCTATGTGTGGTAGGGTCGTGGCCAAAGAGGGTCAGGACAGCCAGGAGGTTGCACTGCAAACAACGTTTATTTTGGTGTGGTAAATATCTTGCGGGTTTTTTGGGTGATTCCCCTTTTAATCACATGTTTTGCCACGCAGAAAAGAAAGTAACAACAAATGATAAACAAATGAACAGGCCTACTCCTGTCAGGAGGCTAACTCACAGTAGTAGGTTCTGACTACAGGAGGCTGGAGCAGCTACTCTGCTTCCAGCACAAAAAAACATAAACCATACGTTTTAAACAGTAGGTAACCAAATAGTCAGTCCCTTACCAGACAACTTAGGAGACAACCTCTCTGGGCTTGGTTCAGCTCCACTCTGAACCATTTCCCTGTTCTCCCAGACCTACTAAATAGGCCCGAGCTAATTAGGATGGAGAAAAGGTGTGCTAGCAGGACAAGAGCCTTTAACCTTGTTAGTAACCTGGATACACAGCACGTTGCAACCTCAGGCTTATATACGCATGATCCTGTACTCTGTCACATATGATAATAAATGTTGTGTTTATTCTGAGTAACCGTGCGGGTGTGTTTTTAGGGGCTCCTCCATATATTCAGGGTGTGCAGGTGTCTTTTTAGGGGTTCCTCCATATATTCAGGGTGTGCGGGTGTCTTTTTAGGGGTTCCTCCATATATTCAGGGTGTGCAGCTGTCTTTTTAGGGGTTCCTTCATATATTCAGGGAGTGCGGGTGTCTTTTTAGGGGTTCCTCCATATATTCAGGGTGTGCGGGTGTCTTTTTAGGGCTTCCTCCATAATATTCAGGGTGTGCGGGTGTGATTTTAGGGGTTCCTCCATATATTTAGGGTGTGCGGGTGTATTTTTAGGGGCTCTTCCATATATTCAGGGTGTGGGTGTATTTTTAGGGGCTCCTCCATATATTCAGGGTGTGTGGGTGTGTTTTTAGGGGCTCCTCCATATATACAGGGTGTGGGGGGTCTTTTTAGGGGCTCCTCCATATATACAGGGTGTGTGGGTGTCTTTTTTGGGGCTCCCCTATGTTTTTAGACACATTTATGTGGTTCCTTGTGATGTCTCTGAATCATGTTTCTGTATTTTGCAGAATTTGCCTTGTTTCTCGCCCGTTCTAACTCTCGTTTTTGGCCGTTTCAGGGTGAATCATCCTAACATCCTGCAGTTGATCGATACCTTTGAGACCAAGAAGGAGTTTTATATCATCCAGGAGCTGTGAGTGGGGGGGAGCGCAGGGTGGAGGCTGGGGGCATGCGGGGTGGGGGCTGGATGGTGCATGGGGTGGGGGCTGGATGGAGTGCAGGGTGGGGGCCAACTCGCCACTCGCTATATTTAGAGACGGGAAAGTTACGGCAATAATTTATGATTTTTTTTCCATGAAATCTATAAAATTTCATGAGCCTCAAAACAAACTACAATGAGATTTTCGTGGCTGAATTCCCCGGGTATTGGGATGGAATGTAGGCCGCGCTGTGTGTGGAGTCTGCGCTACTCGTTCCTAATACAGAAATGTTAACTAGTGCATGGCCAGAACGGCCGCGTTCCTGGGTGTATACTGCATATGATCCCCAGGAATTAATAGAGTGTGGAGGGGAGGCTCGGTATTTGGGGGTCAGGGAAGGGGTTGCCAGGTATTCAGGGGGAGGGGAGGTTGAGTTGGGCATGGGGCAGAGGAAGGGAAGCCAGTTAAATTGCGGGGACTAGGGGAGAGAAGGCGGGCAGGTGGGGGAGAAAGGGAGGCCGGGTATGCAGGTGGTGAAGACAGGGAGGCCGGGTATGCAGGTGGGAGAGACGGGGAGGCCGGGTATGCAGGTGGTGGAGACAGGGAGGCCGGGTATGCAGGTGGGAGAGACGGGGAGGCCGGGTATGCATTTAATGCAGACGGGTATGCAGGTGATGCAGACGGGGAAGCCGGGTATGCAGGTGGTGGAGACGGGGAGGCCGGGTTTGCAGGTGATGCAGACGGGGAAGCCGGGTATGCAGGTGGTGGAGACGGGGAGGCCGGGTATGCAGGTGATGGAGACAGGGAGGCTGGGTATGCAGCTATACATTTTCTGGGGTTCTCTCTCTCCATGCAGGGCCACTGGAGGGGACGTGTTTGATTGGATCTTGGAGCAGGGCTATTATTCTGAGAAAGATGCCAGTAATGTGATCCGGCAGGTGCTGGAAGCTGTCTCCTACCTGCACAGCCTCCGCATCGTTCACCGGAACCTGAAGGTAAAGTCAACAAATCTACATGATCGGCCACAAGGAGAATCAATATGGTGGCCTCGCTTCATCATCCGGCAACCCAATCACACCACTCCACATCCAACTGCCTGCATCTACACCTCTCCACATCCAACTGCCTGCAGCTATGCCACACTTCCCTCTCAAACTGCCCCAGTACAACAGTCCATCACCCAACTGCCCCGGTCACCATACCTGCCTGCATTTACACCACTCCATCATCCAGCTGTCCCATCACAACACTGGTCAATCATCCAACTGCCTGCATCTACTCTGCTCCATTATCCAACTGCCTTCCTATCTCACCAGTGCATGGTAGTGGTAGTGACGTGGCCTTCTCTCCCCACAGCTGGAGAACCTGATGTATTACAACCAGAACAATCATTCCAAGGTTGTGCTGCGCGACTTCTACTTGTCCTGCTTCGAGAGCGGAGAGATCACCGAGCCGTGTGGGACCCCCGAGTACCTCGGTATGGAGCAGCATCGACCCGCAATGTTTCCGCTTATACCTTTTGGGTTCTGCAGCACAAGGGTCATTGATGTATTCTGGAAATGCAAACATTTCCCATGGTGCTTTGCATTAACCCTTTAGTTGTGTATTATAATCTGGGTGTTATACTGCATTATCAGGGTGTCATTCTGTATTATCAGGGTGTCATTCTGTATTATCAGGTGTTATACTGTATTATCAGGGTGTTATACTGTATTATCAGGGTGTCATTCTGTATTATCAGGTGTTACACTGTATTATCAGGGTGTCATTCTGTATTATCAGGGTGTTATACTGCATTATCAGGGTGTCCTTCTGTATTATCAGGGTGTCATTCTGTATTATCAGGGTGTTACACTGTATTATCAGGGTGTCATTCTGTATTATCAGGGTGTTATACTGCATTATCAGGGTGTCATTCTGTATTATCAGGGTGTTATACTGCATTATCAGGGTGTCATTCTGTATTATCAGGGTGTCATTCTGTATTATCAGGGTGTTATACTGTATTATCAGGGTGTCATTCTGTATTATCAGGTGTTACACTGTATTATCAGGGTGTCATTCTGTATTATCAGGGTGTATACTGCATTATCAGGGTGTCCTTCTGTATTATCAGGGTGTCATTCTGTATTATCAGGGTTGTTACACTGTATTATCAGGGTGTCATTCTGTATTATCAGGGTGTTATACTGCATTATCAGGGTGTCATTCTGTATTATCAGGGTGTTATACTGCATTATCAGGGTGTCATTCTGTATTATCAGGGTGTCATTCTGTATTATCAGGGTGTTATACTGCATTATCAGGGTGTCATTCTGTATTATCAGGGTGTTATACTGCATTATCAGGGTGTCATTCTGTATTATCAGGGTGTTATACTGCATTATCAGGGTGTCATTCTGTATTATCAGGGTGTCATACTGCATTATCAGGGTGTCATACTGCATTATCAGGGTGTCACATTGCATTTTCAGGGTGTTATATTGCATTAATTTATCAATATGTAGTACTGTATGCTCTGGGAGTCACTCTGTATTATTGGGGAGTTGCTCTGTATTATTGGGGTGCAGCGCTGTATGTGTTTGTGATAGACCGACTGGCACCCCGACTGTGCGCCTCCGTCAGACTGTAGCTTTCTCCCAGATGTAACACAGTGACTATATACAGAATGCACCTGTAAACATGTAACACAGTGACTATATACAGAATGCACCTGTAAACATGTAACACAGTGACTATATACAAAATGCACCTGTAAACATGTAACACAGTGACTATATACAGAATGCGCCTGTAAACATGTAACACAGTGACTATATACAGAATGCACCTGTAACATGTAACACAGTGACTATATACAGAATGCACCTGTAAACATGTAACAGTGACTATATACAGAATGCGCCTGTAAACATGTAACAGTGACTATATAGAGAATGCACCTGTAAACATGTAACACAGTGACTATATACAGAATGCGCCTGTAAACATGTAACACAGTGACTATATACAGAATGCACCTGTAAACATGTAACACAGTGACTATATACATAATGCGCCTGTAAACATGTAACACAGTGACTATATACAGAATGCACCTGTAAACATGTAATACAGTGACTATATACATAATGCACCTGTAAACATGTAACACAGTGACTATATACAGAATGCACCTGTAAACATGTAACACAGTGACTATATACAGAATGTGCCTGTAAACATGTAACATAGTGACTATATACATAATGCGCCTGTAAACATGTAACATAGTGACTATATACAGAATGCGCCTGTAAACATGTAACACAGTGACTATATACAGAATGCACCTGTAAACATGTAACACAGTGACTATATACAGAATGCGCCTGTAAACATGTAACATAGTGACTATATACAGAATGCGCCTGTAAACATGTAACACAGTGACTATATACAGAATGCACCTGTAACATGTAACACAGTGACTATATACAGAATGCACCTGTAACATGTAACACAGTGACTATATACAGAATGCACCTGTAACATGTAACACAGTGACTATATACAGAATGCACCTGTAAACATGTAACATAGTGACTATATACAGAATGCACCTGTAACATGTAACACAGTGACTATATACAGAATGCACCTGTAAACATGTAACATAGTGACTATATACAGAATGCACCTGTAAACATGTAACACAGTGACTATATACAGAATGCGCCTGTAAACATGTAACATAGTGACTATATACAGAATGCACCTGTAAACATGTAACACAGTGACTATATACAGAATGCACCTGTAAACATGTCACATAGGGACTATATACAGAATGCGCCTGTAAACATGTAACACAGTGACTATATACAGAATGCACCTGTAAACATGTAACACAGTGACTATATACAGAATGCACCTGTAAACCTGTAACATAGTGACTATATACAGAATGCGCCTGTAAACATGTAACAGTGACTATATACAGAATGCACCTGTAAACATATAACATAATGACTATATTTGCTATATATTTATTTTCTGGGTTAATCTGTATATTTGTGTTTTTAATATCTTGCATTTTATTACTTTGTGTTTCTGTAACATTTCAATGTTTTTGAATCCAGAACAAACTGAAAACCAGAGAAATGTCAACGTGTCCGTCCTGGGAAAATTCTTTATAAATAAATCAGAGTGCAGCAGTATATTATCGAGGTGCAGCACTTTTTAAGGCCCGTTCTGACACTGTGCGATATATTGCGCGGATTTTGCTACGACGTTGCACTGTGTAGCTTCTCCAATGCATTTCAATGGAGCTGTTCATATCTTGCCGCGCAATGTCACGTCACGTCGCATGTCGCACATCGCGGTAGCATGTCGCAGGTACATGACCCTTTTTTTGAGATTTGCTATCTGCGATTTTGCGATTTGCATTGGTGGTGCTTTGCAAAAATCGCACAAAACCGCGACGTCGTGCGACATTATCGCACTATGTCGTGAATATGAAAATCGTGCGGAAAATCGTGCGACTTTCAAATTGCACAGTGTGAACGGGGCTTTATGTGGGTGTCACTCTGTATTATCGGGGTGCAGCGTTGTCATAGAACTGACATAGCGCTCCCCGTGTCAAACCCCAAGGGCCATATTAAATTCTCTGTGCAAATGCGCTCGCGCAGCGCAATTTTTTTGCGCGCGTTATCGCGCCGAAAATTAACGTGATATTCGGATCCGAACGCATTTTCTCATCCGTCAAAAAATAACGTTAGTAAAAAAAACGCGCAAAACGAAGTGTAATATGCGCGCAGTAACGTTGCGCATGTAAATCAGTGCGCGGACTGTTTTTTCCACAGGATTCAGCCAATCAGAATTAAGAACCCTAATTGACATCAATTCACCTTAATTGACTCACTAACGTTTTTGCGCCTGTCAAAATAAATCTGAGTATATATGCTGCAGCAATAAAAAAAATATGCACGAATTCACAATTTTATTGTTTGGATATGTGTAGAATGTGTAACTGCTTTATTTTTTTTTTCTTGCTGGTGTATTTTGTTTCGGCCAGAACGTTCAGATTTGCAGTTAACACCAAGTTTTCAAAGACGTTAAAATTATGCGCGTAAACATCGTTCGTAGGAAGTGGTTTTAAATGTATTGTAAATGGCTTAACTTTAGTCTTAAATATACTTATATTTCTTTAGGTAAATGTGTTTTTTTTTTTTTTTTTTTTTAAGATGCAACCTGCAGCTAGTTTCAAATGCTTTCCTTTGTGTAGCAGGTAAACCAGTTTGAGTAACGTGTGATTGTGCAATAAGGTTATCTAAGTTTTCTGTTTACATGTCTGAAAGGTTGAGAGTCACCATTGTCTCAGCCAAACACTATCTGATTCCTTTTACAAGTTTACAATAGATTATGTAAATGATGTGTGATATGAAGGCTAAGGAATGTTTATTGTAAATATCTAATTGACATAATGTAATTAGAGTTTTAGTAGGTCAATGTTCGTCATTTGGTTTATACAAATTATAGCTGTTGGACCTGGGCATAAATAGTGACGTGTTTCAATTAAAGTCAGAGATTCCTGTTTGAACATACAGCTTGTCTGGTGTCTCATTCAGGGTACCCACTCTCACCCTCAGAAGGCACAGAGCGGTCTTCTGGAAATTCAAAGAGGCTCTAAGGCAGAGGATCAGACTAAGCAGGTCTGGAGCTACAGATCAGGCTGCTCGAGGCATTGAGTTCTGAACGACTCAACGACCAGGCTGATCAGTAAGGGGGTGTCTGGAGAGCCAGGACAGGCGGAAGAGAGGGGTTCCCGTCAAAAGCGCCATATGTTAACATTGTTATATCGCCCTCTCCCCAGCCCCGGAGGTGGTGTCGCGTCACAGGTACGGGCGTCCGGTGGATTGCTGGGCAGTTGGCGTGGTCATGTACATCCTGTAAGTATCGCTCCCTAGATGGAGTCATGTGCTGCTCTGTCACCTCACGTCTCACACATCTCCTTCCCGCAGCCTTTCGGGGAACCCACCTTTCTATGATGAGAACGAGGAGGAGAACAGCGAAAGCCACAACCGCAAAATCTTCCGCAAGATCCTGGTGGGCGAGTACGAGTTCGATTCACCTTACTGGGATGTCATCTCCGCCTCTGGTACGTGTCCAGCACTTTTTTTACGCACAACGAGCATCTGAGCCACCAGCCAGGCTGGCCCCACCCACAGCTCTTATCCTGCTCCACCCACAGCTCTTATCCTGCTCCACCCACAGCTCTTATCCTGCTCCACCCACAGCTCTTATCCTGCTCCACCCACAGCTCTTATCCTGCTCCACCCACAGCTCTTATCCCGCCCCACCAGGGGTCAAGTCCTGGGGCAAAATTGAGGGAACTCACCCAAAACTTCCACAACAAAAAAATAAAAGGATGTATATACACCCGCCGCCCGAGAATCTTGTGTAACCAGGCATAGACCCCTCAGAATTAGATATACCAGCAGCAGAGCCCAGAGTTGTATATAGCAATAGCAGAGCCCAGAATGGTATATACCACCAGCAGAGCCCAGAATCCTGTATACCAGCAGCAGAGCCCAGAATTGTATATACCAGCAGCAGAGCCCAGAATTGTGTATACCAGCAGCAGAGCCCAGAATTGTGTATACCAGCAGCAGAGCCCAGAATTGTGTATACCAGCAGCAGAGCCCAGAATTGTGTATACCAGCAGCAGAGCCCAGAATTGTGTATACCAGCAGCAGAGCCCAGAATTGTGTATACCAGCAGCAGAGTCCAGAATTGTGTATACCAGCAGCAGAGCCCAGAATTGTGTATACCAGCAGCAGAGCCCAGAATTGTGTATACCAGCAGCAGAGCCCAGAATTGTGTATACCAGCAGCAGAGCCCAGAATTGTGTATACCAGCAGAGCCCAGAATTGTGTATACCAACAGCAGAGCCCAGAATTGTGTATACCAGCAGAGACTGGGATTATACTTACCCAGACAGATCTACTCCCGTGCTCCTGCACGCCGCCGCCGGCTTCTTCTTATATGAAGGCTGTGACGCAATCTCGCAAGATCTCGGCAGTAGGCCGCGTCACACCCTTCATAAGGCTGAAGACGGTGGCTGCGCGTGAGGAGCAGTCAGGAAGCGCTCCGGGAACATGGGCCAATCGAGGAGGCTGCTAGTGGAATAAGCTTAATGCATTCCGTTAGCAGCCCCAGCGATAAACTAAATCCGCCCACAGCAGGAACATGCGTTCCCGCAACGTACTCGCAGGACTCGAGCCCTGCGCCCCACCCACAGCTCTTATCCCTCCCCACCCACAGCATCTTATCCCGCCCCACCCACAGCTCTTATCCCGCCCCACCCACAGCTCTTATCCCGCCCCACCCACAGCTCTTATCCCGCCCCACCCACAGCTCTTATCCCTCCCCACCCACAGCTCTTTTCCCTCCCCACCCACAGCTCTTTTCCCGCCCCACCCACAGCTCTTATCCCTCCCCACCCACAGCTCTTATCCCTCCCCACCCACAGCTCTTATCCCTCCCCACCCACAGCTCTTACCCCTCCCCACCCACAGCTCTTACCCCTCCCCACCCACAGCTCTTATCCCTCCCCACCCACAGCTCTTTTCCCTCCCCACCCACAGCTCTTATCCCGCCCCACCCACAGCATCTTATCCCGCCCCACCCACAGCTCTTTTCCCGCCCCACCCACAGCTCTTTTCCCGCCCCACCCACAGCTCTTATCCCTCCCCACCCACAGCTCTTACCCCTCCCCACCCACAGCTCTTATCCCGCCCCACCCACAGCTCTTATCCCGCCCCACCCACAGCTCTTTTCTCGCCCCACACACAGCTCTTATCCCGCCCCACCCACCGCTCTTATCCCACATGGATTTACTAGCCAGATACAAATAGTGTCGTTCCTGAAAACCATGTATGAGTTTACGCAGCCTCATTGAGGACTGAGCATGTTCCATGCGTCTTCATAAATGAAACTACTGGAAACCCAGAATTCACCAAATGTTATTTTTTTACATTTTTAACACATTGAGGACGGGGCCTGCGAGACCTAACGGATTTATCTTACAGCAAAGGACCTCGTGTCACGCCTGATGGAGATGGACCAGGAGCAGAGAATTACAGCACAGGAAGCCCTTGGGCACATCTGGTGTGTATGTAATCTGCAGTGTGCATATCACAGAGCTCCACAACAATAAACTTCACAGTAATGTGCGGTGTGTATGAGCGTATCACAGAGCTCCACAGCAATAAAACTCACAGTAATGTGCGGTGTGTATGAGCGTATCACAGAGCTCCACAGCAATAAAACTCACAGTAATGTGCAGTGTGTATGAGCGTATCACAGAGCTCCACAGCAATAAACCTCACAGTAATGTGCGGTGTGTATGAGCGTATCACAGAGCTCCACAGCATTAAAACTCACAGTAATGTGTGCGGTGTGTATGAGCGTATCACAGAGCTGCACAGCAATAAAACTCACAGCAATGTGTGGTGTGTATGAGCGTATCACAGAGCTCCACAGCATTAAAACTCACAGTAATGTGTGCGGTGTGTATGAGCGTATCACAGAGCTCCACAGTAATAAAACTCACAGTAATGTGCGGTGTGTGAGCATATCCCAGAGCTCCACAGCAATAAAATCCACAGCAATAAAACTCACAGTAATGTGCGGTGTGTAAGAGCGTATCACAGAATCTACAGCAATAAAACTCGCAGTAATGTGCAGTGTGTATGAGCGTATCACAGAACTCCACAGCAATAAAATCCCCAGCAATAAAACTCACAGTAATGTGCGGTGTGTATGAGCGTATCACAGAGCTCCACAGCAATTAAGCTCACAGTAATGTGCGGTGTGTATGAGCGTATCACAGAGCTCCACAGCAATTAAGCTCACAGTAATGTGTGGTGTGTATGAGCGTATCACAGAGCTCCACAGCAATAAAACTCACAGTAATGTGCGGTGTGTATGAGCGTATCACAGAATCCACAGCAATAAAACTCACAGTAATGTGCGGTGTGTATGAGCGTATCACAGAGCTCCACAGCAATAAAACTCACAGTAATGTGCGGTGTGTAACAGAGTGTCTCCTCTCAGGATTTCGGGGAACGCTGCCTCGGAGACGAATCTTAAAGACGGCGTCTGTGCTCAGATTGAGAAGAATTTTGCTAAAGCCAAGTGGAGGGTGAGGTTGTTTGTCCAGATCTCCTGATTGTGGCTGAGGAAGCCCCACGGGTAGTAACGTGTCCCTATCTCCTCCTCACAGAAAGCCATTCGAGTCACCACGTTCATGCAGAGGTTGCGAGCTCCAGAGTCCAGCACTGAGTGTCTCCCTGTCACACCGCGCTCCTCTATGAGTGTGTCCCATGAGGTCACCGTAGAAGCATGTCCTCCTTCTCCAGCACCTTCGCCTTCTCCCTGCAGCCTGCAAGGGGCGCTCCGGAGTCCTCGTCGACTGATGGAAACAGCTGTCAGTGAGGGACATGTAGCTGGCTGTAAGGAACATGGTGGACCTTAACGTGAAACCTGTGGAAATGAAGACCACCCTGGATGTAGAGGCCGTAGCCGGAGCGCAGATTGTGTTTTTTGGGGATTTAGAGACCTGGATCTCATGGGAAGCCACGGGGAGGACATTTCTTGACGCACTGAACCCAATGAGTGGCCAGACCCAGTCCTAGGAATGTAGCTACATAGTATCAAACTGGGAGGGAGCAAAGCCATTGGCTCGGCCATATGTGAGCCGGCCGGTCACACAACGCATGTCAACTGCATGTTTACAAGGCTTAGTGTTAACCCGTGCCCTGCCCCAGAGGCCGGTACCCCTGGCAGTCACTGGGTTAAACCTAATAAAACTCACACGTCAAGGCTTTTGTTTTATGTCAGAATCTCCGGGCACAAATATTCACCCGCTCTCAATTTACCCAACAGAGGCTGGCACACTGTGTGTATACCATGGGGGGCTGGCACGCTGTGTGTATACCATGGGGGGCTGGCACGGTGTGTGTATACCATGGGGGGCTGGCACGCTGTGTGTATACCATGGGGGGGCTGGCACGGTGTGTGTATACCATGGGGGGCTGGCACGGTGTGTGTATACCAAGGGGGGGCTGGCACGGTGTGTGTATACCATGGGGGGGCTGGCACGGTGTGTGTATACCATGGGGGGCTGGCACGGTGTGTGTATACCATGGGGGGCAGGCACGCTGTGTGTATACCATGGGGGGCTGGCACGCTGTGTGTATACCATGGGGGACTGGCACGCTGTGTGTATACCATGGGCGGCTGGCACGGTGTGTGTATACCATGGGGGGGCTGGCACGGTGTGTGTATATACCATGGGGGGGCTGGCACGCTGTGTGTATACCATGGGCGGCTGGCACGGTGTGTGTATACCATGGGGGGGCTGGCACGGTGTGTGTATACCATGGGGGACTGGCACGCTGTGTGTATACCATGGGCGGCTGGCACGCTGTGTATACCATGGGCGGCTGGCACGGTGTGTGTATACCATGGGGGGGCTGGCACGGTGTGTGTATACCATGGGGGGGCTGGCACGGTGTGTGTATACCATGGGGGGGCTGGCACGCTGTGTGTATACCATGGGGGGCTGGCACAGTGTGTGTATACCATGGGGGGCAGGCACGCTGTGTGTATACCATGGGGGGCTGGCACGCTGTGTGTATACCATGGGAGGCTGGCACGGTGTGTGTGTGTGTGTAAAGCATGGGAGGGTGGCACCCTGTTTTAGGGAAGGCTGACATCCTTATTTTGTGAGGCTGGCACCCTGGTTTGGAGAGGCTGGCAGAGAGTCCTCCTTTTATCCCCAGACATGATTGTGCATATAAGGTGTGAGAGTAAAGCTTAGTTTGCTGTTAATACTCTGGGGAGTAAAGAGCAGGGTCACTTGGAGTACTATGTGCAGTACTGGAGACCGTATCTCCAGAAGGATATAGACATCTTAGAGAGAGTTCAGAGAAGGGCTACTAAAATGGTGTACGGCTTGAAGGAGAAAAGTTACCAGGAAAGGGTTAATGATCTTAACATGTACAGCTTGGAAAAAAGACGAGACAGAGGAGATATGATAGAAACATTTAAATACGTAAAGGGAATCCACAAGGTAGAGGAAGGGAGTATATTTAAAAGGAAACAAAGTAGCAAAACAAGAGGACATAGTCTTAGATTAGAGGGGCAAAGGTTTAAAAGTAACATTAGGAAGCATTATTTTACTGAGAGGGTGGTGGATACATGGAACAGTCTTCCAGTAGAAGTGGTAGAGGCCAAAACAGTAATTGAATTTAAGCAGGCATGGGATAGGCATAAGGCTATCCTAAACAAAAGATAAATCCAGGTAAAGTATCCATGTAATTGGGCGACTAGATGGGCCGAAAGGTTCTTATCTGCCGACATTTTTCTATGTTTTGCCTCGTGGCACAGTGGTGGCTGGTGAGGTTTGAAGGTGACTAGCGCAGGAATGTCAGACGTCATACTGAGCATGTGCAAAGTCACCTGAGATGGGGCAGATTCAAAAAACACCCCAAGTACAGTTTTTGGCAGCGCTTCCAGAATGACGTCCCTGAGTAGGAGCGCGATGAGAAAATGAGGCCCCCTCTGGTGCAGGGCTTGCCCTAACGATGTGTGATGTCACCGTCCGCTGATCCTGAGTCGGCAGAGAAGGGGTTAATGGGTATCGAACCAGAAAAGATAATTTCTACCTAAACTAAAAGAATGGGGGGGGGGGAAATTCCTTCCAGAATAAGGAAGAATTATGGGGTAAAAATGTCACAATCAACAGAAATATCCTGTGGTTTCCAGGTTTCCATGGCGATTGTGCTTCATATAGAACATTGCCCCAGATTTACTCGTGTGATTAATTACCCAGGGCGGGGGAGGGGCAGCTCGCCGTGCTTGATTTTCACACGCAGGAAACACAATGCGGGCCTCACATTCCTGCAGATTGCAGCCGCAGACATTTTGTGTCCATTTCCCACAATGCCGTTTTGTGGAATTTTAACACAAAAAACTCAATGGCAGCTGAAAGCCAACTGTGTGATGTCATCAGAGGTCACGCCCACCAGCAGCCACACCCACCTACAGAGGAGCACTTTTCCTGGAGGGCAGGTTGAGCCTGAGCGTCATGCTAATTGGTTGCCAGATCACCACATGCTCTTTCCTGATTGGACCCAGCTTGTCCACAGACAGAGGTCCATCAATCCCTGCTCCTCCCATAGCTTCTCATTGACCTCCTGACCTTCTATAAGGATCCAAAGCCCAGACAGGTCCTGGGTGACCTTTGACACTGCGGGCCTGTGACCAGTGAACACCCGGAGGGACCACGGCATGGCGACAGAATTTTATTAAACTTCTCAGTGGGAGGAATGTATCGGTGCGAGCGGCGCCGTCCTCCTGCAAAATTCCCACAGGTCCTGCTGCTGGTGCGTGTGATGTGAAGGAGAGACGGGCAGCGACAGGTTAAATCATGCAGCATTAAGAAGGGAAGTGATGGCGTCTGCAGCCGATACTAAGCCTTGAAATTCAGTCCTGGGTAACGCACAGAACAGGGCTCCAGCATGAGAGGGGTTAAGTGCGAAAGGTTAAGGTGGTGAGGGCTCCAGCATCAGAGGGGTAAAGTGTGAAAGGTTAAGGTGGTGAGGTCTCTTGTGGAGGTGGTTCATGGTGCATGGAGTGTGTCTGAGGATCTGCCGGGGTGAGCAGGGTGGTTTAAAAGGCTAGAGATGTGAGATAGGCAAGGAGGGGGTTAATGATGCTCAGGTTGGGTACATATGAGGAAGGGGTTAATGTTGGGTTGGGGATATCTGACAACGAGGGTGTTGATGGTGCTCTGGTGTCATGGTGATGGTGGAGAGCCCAGTCCTTGTTCAGTGCTCATGGCTGTGGCAGCCGTGGAGTTGAAGTCCTGCGCTGGTATCTCCGCCACTTGCAGCCTCTGTTACTGGCGTGTCTGGGAGCCAGACCAGGAGCGGCCGACCACACGGCTCTGAAACACAGAATCCAGACAATAACTTCTCTATCATCCTCCATCTCTCCCTGTGCGAGGAGCTCCTCTCTATCATCCTCCATCTCTCCCTGTGCGAGGAGCTCCTCTCTATCATCCTCCATCTCTCCCTGTGCGAGGAGCTCCTCTATCATCCTCCATCTCTCCCTGTGCGAGGAGCTCCTCTCTATCATCCTCCATCTCTCCCTGTGCGGGGAGCTCCTCTCTATCATCCTCCATCTCTCCCTGTGCGAGGAGCTCCTCTATCATCCTCCATCTCTCCCTGTGCGAGGAGCTCCTCTCTATCATCCTCCATCTCTCCCTGTGCGGGGAGCTCTTCTCTATCATCCTCCATCTCTCCCTGTGCGGGGAGCTCCTCTCTATCATCCTCCATCTCTCCCTGTGCGAGGAGCTCCTCTCTATCATCCTCCATCTCTCCCTGTGCGGGGAGCTCCTCTCTATCATCCTCCATCTCTCCCTGTGCGACCAGACGTTATGGTAGAGGGGCTGGTTATACGATCGACCAGACGTTACGGTAGAGGAGCTGGTTATACGATCGGCCAGACGTTACGGTAGAGGAGCTGGTTATACGATTGGCCAGACGTTACGGTAGAGGGGCTGGTTATACGATCGGCCAGACGTTACAGTAGAGGGGCTGGTTATACGATCGGCCAGACGTTACAGTAGAGGGGCTGGTTATACGATCGGCCAGACGTTACAGTAGAGGTGCTGGTTATACGATCGGCCAGACGTTACAGTAGAGGGGCTGGTTATACGATCGGCCAGACGTTACGGTAGAGGGGCTGGTTATACGATCGGCCAGAGGTTACTGTAGAGGGGCTGGTTATACGATCGGCCAGACGTTACAGTAGAGGGTCTGGTTATACGATTGGCCAGACGTTACGGTAGAGGGGCTGGTTATACGATCGGCCAGAGGTTACTGTAGAGGGGCTGGTTATATGATCGGCCAGACGTTACAGTAGAGGGTCTGGTTATACGATTGGCCAGACGTTACGGTAGAGGGGCTGGTTATACGATCGGCCAGAGGTTACTGTAGAGGGGCTGGTTATACGATCGGCCAGACATTACGGTAGAGGTGCTGGTTATACGATTGGCCAGACGTTACGGTAGAGGTGCTGGTTATACGATTGGCCAGACGTTACAGTAGAGGGGCTGGTTATACTATCGGCCAGACGTTATGGTCGAGGGACAGGTGGTGGCTTATGGGTGAGAGTGATGTTCCGATACCTCTACATGAATCACTTGCTCTCGGGCAGGCTCTTCTCGGGCGGTTTGCTTTCGCCGTTCTGACGCTCTGTGTTTTTCTGTGACAGCCGGGTGGACATGGTTGCTGCTGTCGCCACCGCTTTGAAACTTCTCTTGCGCTTCTGCACATTCTGTTCGGGGTGGAAGAGGATGATGTAAACCTTGGGTACGTAGAGCATCCCCAGAGAGACCGATGCACTCAGGCTCATTGACACCGTCAGCGTGGTGGTCTGGATGTAGATCTAAGTAAAGGAAGCATTATGAGACCCTCGAACTACGAGGCCTGGAGATGGTGGAGGTGGTAGTGGAACAATGATAACCATCCATGGACCAAGTGCAGCCAGTGGACGCTCTGATAGATGTTCATGGTTTTCCCGGAGGACAAGACAACAGCGAATGAATTAGATGACCCTTCTACCAATCTTAAAGGTGGAATGAAGAGGTGTGTACAGGCGACACGAGACAGAATGAAGGCGATGGAAATGATCGGCTCCACGAGAGGCGTAATCTGGGCGAGCAGACCAGCTGGCAAATGGAGGCGATAATGATGTGGGAGACAGGATGAGAGTGAATTCACCTTCTCAGCAGACTGCGCGGTGCCAAAGAAGATGGGGACAAAGGCCAGCCACACGATGCAGGTGGTGTACATGGTGAAACCAATGGGCTTGGCCTCGTTGAAGTTCTCAGGCACGCCGCGGGCCTTCACGGCGTACACGGTACAGGTAACCATGAGTAAGATGGAGTACATCAGACAGCTAACCAGCGACAAGTCAGACATGTCACATTTCAGTACGCCCCTGGCAAGCTCCGGGTTTGGCGTTCGTTGCTCTTCATAATCAATCACGCTGTGTGGTGGCAGCACCGTCAGCCATACGGCCGTGCCCACCAGCTGCACGCAGATGAGGCTGAACGTGATTGCCAGCTGAGAGGCCGGACTGATGAATCTTGGCGGAGTCACCGACCGCTTCCCTTGTTCAAATATCCGGTAGATTCGGTTGGTTTTGGTCAGGAGGGCAGCGTAGGAGATGCACATCCCCAGGCCCAGGAAAAGCCTGCGAAGGGCGCACACCGCCACCCCAGGCTCGGCCATCATCAGGAACGTAACGGCATACATCAGGAAGATACCCGTCAGCAAGACATAGCTCAACTCACGGCCAGAGGCTCGGACGATTGGGGTGTCATTAAAGCGCACCAGTGTTCCCACCACAAAGAGTGTGCTGAGAATGCCCAGGATGCTGAGGAAGAGCGGCAGTATTGCCCAGGCGGAATGCCACTCCAGCTTGACAATGGGCGTGGGCCGGCAGGCCGTGCGGTTGGCATTAGGCCTCATGTCAAAGGGACACGCTTGGCACGTGAAGTCATCAAACTGGTATTGGTAGCCATCACACAGCTCGCAGTGCCAGCAGCACGGCACACCCTTCACCATTTTCTTCCTCTCACCAGGGTGGCAGGGAAGGCTGCAGACAGAAGACGGGATGTCCGACTGGCCACCAGACCACTGCATCTCCTCGATCTGGAGGACAGAACGTGGGAATTAGCCAGTGACCCCAGTGCGACTACATGATTTACAAGACGCTGAAGGTAGAGCTCTCACGTTAAGCCGCAGATACTCCGTCCACTGCCCGATGAGCCGGTACGAGGGGGCAGAATCGTTCGTCATCTGGTACTGAAAAATATCATAACGGCCGGGGGCGTCACCATTCTCATTGAACATTACCGGGGTCCCGGCACTCCCTGAAAGAGGGAAAAATACATGGGGTGTGGGTCTGTATCGGGGGTGAGTAAATGGGGTGTGGGGCTTTATGGGGGTTGAATAAATGGGGTGTTGGGGTGTGGGGCTGTATGGGTGAGTAAATGGGGTGTGGGGCTTTATGGGGGTTGAATAAATGGGGTGGGTGTGGGGCTGTATGGGTGAATAAATGGGGTGTTGGGGCTGTATGGGGGTTGAATAAACAGGGTGTGGGGTTGTATGGGTGAATAAATGGGGTGTTGGGGCTGTAATGGGTGAATAAATGGGGTGTTGGGGCTGTATGGGGTGAATAAATGGGGTGTGGGGCTGTATCAGGGGTGAATAAATGGGGTGTTGGGGCTGTATGGGGTGAATAAATGGGGTATGGGGCTGTATGGGGTGAATAAATGGGGTATGGGGGTGAATAAATGGGGTGTTGGGGCTGTATGGGGTGAATAAATGGGGTATGGGGCTGTATGGGGTGAATAAATGGGGTATGGGGGTGAATAAATGGGGTGTGGGGCTGTATGGGGTGAATAAATGGGGTGTGGGGCTGTATGGGGTGAATAAATGGGGTGTGGGGCTGTATCAGGGGTACAGTCATGCAGTAGGTGATTTTTGGGTGTATGGAGGACACAGTGCCGGTTCCTCTCACCGTTGAAGTTGACCCTGCGGATGTACTGGAGGAGAGACCTGCCGTCGATGGGATCCATCTTGTCGCAGACGCCGATGCTCCCAGCACACAGGTCAATGTGCATAATGTGCAGGGCGTGCGCCATGGCGTACACCGCGTCTATCACAAACTGGACCTTCCCCTCCTGCTCGTACGGTGAATCTTTCCCGATCCTCTCCTCGCCTGGACGGGAACACAACATAGGAAGAGGTAAAAGTGGGGGAGGGGAAACAGAATAAAATACAGACACCACGAATATACAATACAAATATACTGAACATACAGTTAGGTTCATATATATATTTGGACACCGGCACAATTTTAGTCTTTTCTGGTATTTACCAAATCCTATTCAAGCTCTAGTTGTATAATGGATTTGGGGTGAAAGGTCGCACTCTTCGGGTTAATTTGAGGGGATTTACATCCAAACTGGAGGAGGGGTTTAGGAATTACGGCTCTTAAGAGAAGCCACACCCCCTTTATCAAGGGACCAAAAGTAATTGGACAGTTGAATGAGAAGCTGTTTTGTGGTCAGGTGCGGCGACTCCTTCATTATTTCTTCATCCATTAATCCGGTAAAAGGTCTGGAGTTGATTCTCCGTGCGGGATTTGCATGTGGAATCTATTGCTGTGAAGCTGCATCATGTGTTGAGAGGAGCCGTCCATGCAAGAGAAACCGACCATTGTAACGCTTCAAAAAATCAACAAATCCATCAGAGAGATAGCGGCAACATTAGCAGCGGTCAAACCAACAGTTTATACATTCTGAGGAAAGAAGAACGACCTGGGGAGCTCAGCAACATAAAAAGGCCTGGACGTCCACGCAAGACAACAGTGGGTGGATGATCACAGGATCCTCTCTATGGTAAAGAAAAACCCATTCACAACATCCAGACAGGTGCAGGACACTCTCCAGGAGGTGGACGTATCATTGTCAAAGTCTACAATCAAGAGAAGACTTCACGAGAGGAAATACAGAGGCTTCACCACAAGCTGCAAACCTTTCATAAGCCTGAAGAATAGAAAAGCCAGATTAGACTTTGCCAAAAAACATCGAAAAAATCCAGAGCCGTTCTGGAAAAGCATTCTCTGGACAGATGAAACTAAGATTAATCTGTACCAGAATGACGGGAAGAGAAAAGTGTGGGGAAGGCTTGGAACAGCTCATGATCCAAAGCACACAACATCATCTGTAAACCATGGTGTGATGGCATGGGCATGCATGGCTTCCAGTGGCACTGGGTCATTGGTGTTTAGTGATGCTGTGACAGAAGCAGCCGGATGAATCCAGCAGTGTTTAGAGATACTGTCAGCCCAGATTCAGCAAAGGTGATTGGATGGCGCTTCACAGGACAGATGGACAATGATCCAAAACACACGGCAAAAGCAAACCGGGAGTTTCTGAAGGAAAAGAAGTGGAATATTGTGCAATGGCCGAGTCGATCACCTGATCTCAACCCAATTGAGCAGCATTTCTGTCACGGTGCGGTGTCCGGTAAATACCAGTGAACAAGATGAGAACCCAATTTGCAGTAACAAAAAATGAACGCAACACAAGGATTGGTGTAAAAATAGCAGAAAATATATTGAATGAAAACAAAAGGGCGGCAATCTGTATAAACAATAAATCCTTGTAGAAACAATAGGAAATGTTCAAAAATCCAGTCTTTGGTGCGAATGGAAAACGTGAAAGGAAACCTGGATGAATTGATAATCGTTCTTGAAATGAAACCGGAGAAACGGAGAATCGTAGTCGTACGTCCAGACACAGGCAATGGTCATAGGCCGGCGGCGATCTCGGATGGTCAGACACAGGCAATGGTCATAGGCCGGCAGCGATCTCGGATGGTCATACACAAGCAATGGTCATAGGCCGGCAGCGATCTCGGATGGTCAGGACACAGGCAATGGTCATAGGCCGGCAGCGATCTCGGATGGTCATACACAAGCAATGGTCATAGGCCGGCGGCGATCTCGGATGGTCAGAATACAGGCAATGGTCATAGGCCGGCGGCGATCTCGGATGGCCAGAACACAGACAATGGTCATAGGCCGGCGGCGATCTCAGATGGTCAGGACACAGGCAATGGTCATAGGCCGGCAGCGATCTCGGATGGTCAGACACAGGCAATGGTCATAGGCCGGCGGCGATTTTGGATGGTCAGGACACAGGCAGAGGTACGATACACAGGTAAATTCAGACAGGAATAGCCACAAGGCTTTGGAATAATAACACGTCCTCACAAGGTGAGGATTCAGACGTTAATGTCAGAGCATTGGCTGGATGCGGGTTGGAGGGTTTAAAGGAAACCAGCCAATGCTAACGAGAGACACGATGCAGGAAGAGATCTGAAACAGAGCAGTGATATTAACTAATACATAGGCAGTCTACCAGGGTTGGATACACGTTTTGACGGTCTTTCTGCGGCGTCGCCGTGGAGTCCGGGTCGGCACATGACAATTTCAGTCGCTGAAGCAAAACTAAAGGCAGAAAGAGCCACAAAGAAAGAACGACTGAAGACGCTGCAGATAGAGCCGGACAAAGCACCAGAAAGGAGGAGAGCGAGTCTTGGGTAATGTCCTCGGGCTCCAGACTTCACGCAGACATTAAAGCCAGGAAAGAATACCCTAAACAAAATATTTAAAAAATCAACACTTTATTTATGATTATATTCATTTGTCCAATTACATTTGAGCCCCGGAAAATGGGGGGGGGGCTGTGTATAAAATGGGGGGGCTGTGTATATAAATGGAGTGACTGTTATAAAAATGGGGGGGGGTATAAAAATGGGGGGCTGTGTTATAAAAATGGGGGGTGTATAAAAATGGGGGGCTGTGTATAAAATGGGGGGCTGTGCATAAAAATGGAGTGACTGTATAAAAATGGGGGGCTGTGTATAAAAATGGGGGGGGGCTGTGTATAAAATTTGTTCTTGATATTAATGTTCAAGCCCTTGAATTAAAGCTGAGAGTCTGCGCCTCCAATTCATGCGGATTGTTTCATTTTAATTTTGTTCTGGCGGCAAACAGAGCCAAAAGTATGAAAACTGCGCCTGTGTCCAAATATATATGGACCAGCAAAACTGTATTTTAGTGGTGTAAACTGTAAATTATTTGGAAACCTAATAACGCTGTAAATGTCAGCTTCAGAATAGGGTTTAGGGGTCAGGTTAGGATTAGGTTTAGGGGTTAGGATTAGGTTTAGGGGTTAGATAGAGTTTGTCACAAGGACAATGGAGTCACAACCAGCACGTTTAAGGATTAAACCTTTAATATAGTCACAAGAAGAAAACAGAAAAAATTGTGGCAAGTACGTCACAGCTATATTAGCTGATTTACAGACATACAATAACAAATAACTTTATTAAATAAATCTAAAACATTGCGGCAATAATTGTCATAAGGAATAGGGCACTTGGTGTACTGTTAATAAATAGGGATCCTGGAGTTAATTAACCCCCGTTCAATGCTTACCATAACATACTCAGTGTATTAAATAGCAAATGAACCACATGCGTCCCGTGCTGGGATTTACAAAACAATGTGTAATTGCTAATTGAGCCTGTGGGATAATGGCTTAAATACACAAGATAGAGTGTCCACAAGAAATTGGACTGAAATTAATGAATAGAGCTCCTTAAAAATGATGAGATATTTGGCCCCAATATGACAACTGAACAGCAATAGTAGATGGTCAGCATGAGTCTTGTAACAGACCAATATGTACTAGTTTGGTCTGGGAGGTATTGCTTGTGCACAAAATAGATTTCCACGAATGTTGGATATTGCTAGAGTTCTAGATAAGTAATTGTGTGAATTACACAGAGCATAAGCCCAATAAGGCGGAAATCAGCAATTAAGATAGTGGTCAACATATACGGTCAATTGATAATAGGCACAATAGAAATTAATGATGCTAAATTAGCTTGTAGGATGTGCACTTATTACTCAAGTGGATTTCCACAAAATAAGAGCTGAATATACACAAAGCATCAGCACAATAAATTGCTCATAATTCAACATACTATTATTGTGGGCAGAGCAGATAGAATTTCTATATATAATGCCCAGAGTGACCTAATCGGCTAGTGGCCTAATCGGCTAGTGACCTAATCGGCTAGTGACCTAATCGGCTAGTGGCCTAATCGGCTAGTGACCTAATCGGCTAGTGGCCTAATCGGCTAGTGGCCTAATCGGCTAGTGACCTAATCGGCTAGTGGCCTAATCGGCTAGTGACCTAATCTGCTAGTGGCCTAATCGGCTAGTGGCCTAATCGGCTAGTGGCCTAATCGGCTAGTGACCTAATCGGCTAGTGACCTAATCGGCTAGGAAGTTGGTGGCTGATCGTAGCACAATATTCAATATCAATTGTGGGGCTGGCAACAATAGCAACAAGACAGATGATACAAACAATAATTCAATATAATTGTTGGAAATTCGTCACAAACAATTGGTCAAATTGCCAAAAGGAGCATTTCATATCGCCAATGATACCATAAGTGGCACAATTGTGAATTTAAATGATACATCACAGGCTAGCACCATTGCTAGAACACTTTGTTAGTGATAACACCAGCTGCAACAGTATCAGAAGTGCCTAGTGACTGTTAAAAACAAAAGATCAACATCAATAGCAAACGCTGACGCGCGTTTCGCCACTAACAAAAGGTGGCTTCATCCAGAGCGTGACTAAAACCTCTGGCTACTCAGTTTTATATCCATAGTCTTCATTAATCTTACATAGCCACCTGTGGCGGCCAAAGCTTAATTAACCGCTGGCGTGTAGGCGTTTCCGCATCCAGAGCCGGCATATACCACGTGACTCATCCAAGCCTATCGGTTATACCTCCTTAGGTCACGTGGGTAAATAAACATTCTCCTATCGCCGGCTTATGTTACAGTAACTGACGAACATTAACCGTCTATTTGGTACCCATCTAGATGCAGAAAACGACACCACACGCTTAACCAGCAAGGATCATGGGTATAATTCTGGTCATATGAACCACCAGCCTGGTCTCTATCAGGGACAATTATAAAAAGTCTCCAGAAACCTGGGTGTTTATATTCCGACCAGGAGGAGTATTCTTTGGGTTCTATAAAAAAGAAGGACATTGATAAATAAAAGTGATTGAATGATTATATAAAGAGTTTGCCTATATATTGGATGTCTCTTGGGGGTGTCCATACATGGATCAGATTCAGATATAAGAAGTGTATGTAAATCCTTCATTCAGGCCTTCTGGAGCCAAGGTGTGCAAAGTATAAATCCAAAAGCATTCCCTACGTCTTAGCATTAGATCATAGTCCCCTTTCCTCTGATGCTCTTTAACTAGTTCAACACCAAAAGCTAATATGTCTGGTTTCGCCTTTTTGACATAATCTTACATGTCTAGCAACCGGTGTATCTAGAGGACCATTAATTGATCTAATGTGCTCCCGAATTCTTAATTTAAAGGGGCGAAAGGTTTTACCAACATACTGTTTTCCACAGCCGCAAGTAAGTAAATATACTAAACCGGCTGTGTTACAATTAAAGAAGGAACGAATGGTGTATATAGTTTCATTTCTAGTATCATGAATGGTTTTGGATTCTTTCAAAATATGTGCACAACTCTTGCATCTCCCACAGGCGTTTGTGCCTTTAAGGTTGTTCATGAGCCAACTTTTTGTTCGAGTCTTGGGTTTATAGTGGCTTGAAACCAGAGTATCTTTTAGATTCCTGCAGCGTCTAAATGTTATTGCTGCATGTGCTCCCACTGATTCCTTTAGATGTGGATCAAGGGTCAGAAGGGGCCAATATCTCTCCATAATATCCTTCACTATATGATTACCGACGTCAAAATTACCTATACATCGTATCATCGGGGGATTATCTTTTGATATATCTTGTAATAATGCTCCCCTGGTGCTCAATGCCGCTTTTTGATTCGCTTTTTTGATCACCCTATTGGGATAACCGTTCTCCTTGAAATTGGCCCTAAGTATCTTGGCTTTATTTTCATATTCATCATCAGATGAGCAGATTCGCTTTAATCTGAGATATTGTCCATATGGTATACCTCTTTTCAGGGGTGTAGGATGAAAGCTTGTCCAATTGAGTAGGTTATTAGTCGCTGTTATTTTCCTATATAGGGTGGTGTCAGCTTGTCCTGACTATTATTAATAGTGACGTCTAGAAAATTCAATTGATTGTGATGGATTTCATGAGTAAACTTCAAGTTTAACTCATTCTGGTTAAGATAGTCTGCCAACTTTAGGAATTCTTCCTCAGTTCCTCCCCAGACTAGAAAGATATCATCTATGAATCTTTTCCAAAATAAGATTTTTGAACAGTAAGGATTTGATTCAGAAAACACCAGATGCTTTTCCCAGATACCAAGGTAAATATTAGCGTATGCTGGGGCACAAGTAGTGCCCATCGTAGTCCCCTGTATCTGATGATAGAACTTCTGATCAAAAGTAAAATAATTATGCTTAAGAATGAAATTAAGTATATCCAGGATGAAGGTCACTGCTTCACTGCTTAGTTCCCCAGAATCCCTTAGGGCCATGTTACCTTGACCTTCATCCTGGGTATACCTTCATAGTGACCTTCATCCTGGATATACTTAATTTCATTCTTAAGCATAACTATTTTACTTTTGATCAGAAGTTCTATCATCAGATACAGGGGACTACGATGGGCACTACTTGTGCCCCAGCATACGCTAATATTTACCTTGGTATCTGGGAAAAGCATCTGGTGTTTTCTGAATCAAATCCTTACTGTTCAAAAATCTTATTTTGGAAAAGATTCATAGATGATATCTTTCTAGTCTGGGGAGGAACTGAGGAAGAATTCCTAAAGTTGGCAGACTATCTTAACCAGAATGAGTTAAACTTGAAGTTTACTCATGAAATCCATCACAATCAATTGAATTTTCTAGACGTCACTATTAATAATAGTCAGGGACAAGCTGACACCACCCTATATAGGAAAATAACAGCGACTAATAACCTACTCAATTGGACAAGCTTTCATCCTACACCCCTGAAAAGAGGTATACCATATGGACAATATCTCAGATTAAAGCGAATCTGCTCATCTGATGATGAATATGAAAATAAAGCCAAGATACTTAGGGCCAATTTCAAGGAGAAAGGTTATCCCAATAGGGTGATCAAAAAAGCGAATCAAAAAGCGGCATTGAGCACCAGGGGAGCATTATTACAAGATATATCAAAAGATAATCCCCCGATGATACGATGTATAGGTAATTTTGACGTTGGTAATCATATAGTGAAGGATATTATGGAGAGATATTGGCCCCTTCTGACCCTTGATCCACATCTAAAGGAATCAGTGGGAGCACATGCAGCAATAACATTTAGACGCTGCAGGAATCTAAAAGATACTCTGGTTTCAAGCCACTATAAACCCAAGACTCGAACAAAAAGTTGGCTCATGAACAACCTTAAAGGCACAAACGCCTGTGGGAGATGCAAGAGTTGTGCACATATTTTGAAAGAATCCAAAACCATTCATGATACTAGAAATGAAACTATATACACCATTCGTTCCTTCTTTAATTGTAACACAGCCGGTTTAGTATATTTACTTACTTGCGACCGTGGAAAACAGTATGTTGGTAAAACCTTTCGCCCCTTTAAATTAAGAATTCGGGAGCACATTAGATCAATTAATGGTCCTCTAGATACACCGGTTGCTAGACATGTAAGATTATGTCAAAAAGGCGAAACCAGACATATTAGCTTTTGCGGTGTTGAACTAGTTAAAGAGCATCAGAGGAAAGGGGACTATGATCTAATGCTAAGACGTAGGGAATGCTTTTGGATTTATACTTTGCACACCTTGGCTCCAGAAGGCCTGAATGAAGGATTTACATACACTTCTTATATCTGAATCTGATCCATGTATGGACACCCCCAAGAGACATCCAATATATAGGCAAACTCTTTATATAATCATTCAATCACTTTTATTTATCAATGTCCTTCTTTTTTATAGAACCCAAAGAATACTCCTCCTGGTCGGAATATAAACACCCAGGTTTCTGGAGACTTTTTATAATTGTCCCTGATAGAGACCAGGCTGGTGGTTCATATGACCAGAATTATACCCATGATCCTTGCTGGTTAAGCGTGTGGTGTCGTTTTCTGCATCTAGATGGGTACCAAATAGACGGTTAATGTTCGTCAGTTACTGTAACATAAGCCGGCGATAGGAGAATGTTTATTTACCCACGTGACCTAAGGAGGTGATAACCGATAGGCTTGGATGAGTCACGTGGTATATGCCGGCTCTGGATGCGGAAACGCCTACACGCCAGCGGTTAATTAAGCTTTGGCCGCCACAGGTGGGCTATGTAAGATTAATGAAGACTATGGATATAAAACTGAGTAGCCAGAGGTTCTAGTCACGCTCTGGATGAAGCCACCTTTTGTTAGTGGCGAAACGCGCGTCAGCGTTTGCTATTGATGTTGATCTTTTGTTTTTAACAGTCACTAGGCACTTCTGATACTGTTGCAGCTGGTGTTATCACTAACAAAGTGTTTCTAGCAATTGGTGCTAGCCTGTGATGTATCATTTAAATTCACAATTGTGCCACCTTATGGTATCATTGGCGATATGAAATGCTCCTTTTGGCAATTTGACCAATTGTTTGTGACGAATTTCCAGCAATTATATTGAATTATTGTTTGTATCATCTGTCTTGTTGCTATTGTTGCCAGCCTGATATATTGATATTTGTGCTACGATCAGCCACCAACTTCCTAGCCGATTAGGTCACTAGCCGATTAGGTCACTAGCAGATTAGGTCACTAGCCGATTAGGCCACTAGCCGATTAGGTCACTAGCCGATTAGGTCACTAGCAGATTAGGTCACTAGCCGATTAGGCCACTAGCCGATTAGGTCACTAGCCGATTAGGTCACTAGCAGATTAGGTCACTAGCCGATTAGGCCACTAGCCGATTAGGCCACTAGCCGATTAGGTCACTAGCCGATTAGGTCACTAGCAGATTAGGTCACTAGCCGATTAGGCACTAGCCGATTAGGTCACTAGCCGATTAGGTCACTAGCAGATTAGGTCACTAGCCGATTAGGCCACTAGCCGATTAGGCCACTAGCCGATTAGGTCACTAGCCGATTAGGTCACTAGCAGATTAGGTCACTAGCCGATTAGGCCACTAGCCGATTAGGCCACTAGCCGATTAGGTCACTAGCCGATTAGGCCACTAGCCGATTAGGCCACTAGCCGATTAGGTCACTAGCCGATTAGGTCACTAGCCGATTAGGTCACTAGCCGATTAGGCCACTAGCCGATTAGGTCACTCTGGGCATTATATATAGAAATTCTATCTGCTCTGCCCACAATATGTATGTTGAATTATGACAATTTATTGTGCTGATGCTTTGTGTATATTCAGCTCTTATTTTGTGGAAATCCACTTGAGTAATAAGTGCACATCCTACAAGCTAATTTAGCATCATTAATTTCTATTGTGCCTATTATCAATTGACCGTATATGTTGACCACTATCTTAATTGCTGATTTCCGCCTTATTGGGCTTATGCTCTGTGTAATTCACACAATTACTTATCTAGAACTCTAGCAATATCCAATTCGTGGAATCTATTTTGTGCACAGCAATACCTCCCAGACCAAACTAGTACATATTGGTCTGTTACAAGACTCATGCTGACATCTACTATTGCTGTTCAGTTGTCATATTGGGGCCAAATATCTCATCATTTTTAAGGAGCTCTATTCATTAATTTCAGTCCAATTTCTTGTGGACACTCTATCTTGTGTATTTAAGCCATTATCCCACAGGCTCAATTAGCAATTACACATTGTTTTGTAAATCCCAGCACGGGACGCATGTGGTTCATTTGCTATTTAATACACGGAGAGTTGTTATGGTAAGCATTTGAACGGGGGTTAATTAACTCCAGGATCCCTATTTATTAACAGTACACCAAGTGCCCTATTCCTTATGACAATTATTGCCGCAATGTTTTAGATTTATTTAATAAAGTTATTTGTTATTGTATGTCTGTAAATCAGCTAATATAGCTGTGACGTACTTGCCACAATTTTTTCTGTTTTCTTCTTGAGGTTTAGGGGTTAGGATTAGGTATAGGGGTTAGGGGTCAGGGGATGGGGTAGGGTAAGGGTTTAGGGGCTGGTTTGGGGGTCAAGGGTTAGGATTGGGGTCAGAGGTTTAGGCTAGGGGTTAGGGTCCAGGAGTTTAGGTTAGTGTTACGGTCAGGGGTTTAGGTTGGGATTAGAGTCAGGAGTTTAGGTTACGGTCAGGGGTGAGGTCAGGGTCAGGGGTTTAGGTTAGGGGTTGGGGTTACGGTTAGGGGGTTAGAGTCACGGTTAGGGGTTTAGATTAGGGTCAGGGGTTTAGGTTACGGGTAGGGTTAGGGTTGGGGTTTAGGTTAAGGTTGGGGTTAGAGTTGGGATTTACAATGCTTAAAGCCGTTGAAATGGGTGACGCATCGTTTACTCGGCTCCGATCCAGTTTTACCATGTGGCCGTCACAGTCCAGACGCTCCATATATTTACATAATAAAGAGGCAAACAGATGTGGGTGGGATTTGGGGGATTTTTGCTGCACTCATTAACCCGCCCCTCTGTGTTCATCACTCGCAGCGGGTGCTCAGGCTGTAATCCTGCCGTACGCGGCGCTGGTGGATATGAGTGATTGTGATGGAGATGTCTGCGCCCCGGTGTGGTCACATTACCAGTACACTTGCGTCTTGCCTCCTCCGGTTGCGTCCCAGACCGCGTCAGCTTACACTTGAAGTCATCCTCCCAAAACTCTGCAAACCAGATGTTGCGCCGGTTATTCTCCAGTGTGCGGCTGGTGAAATACTGGTCAAACCCTGGACAGACATGACGGAGCCGGAGTTACTGACCAGGGCTTGGAGATCAGAAGGCCCTCTGCATCCCCGGTGACCTGGCATTCACTCACCTTCTATAGACGCCCTCTTGGGTAGGATGGTCACAGCCCCCTCTGCCACCTCTTCCAGCCTCAGGACAGGAGACGTCTTGCAGCCCCAGCTATCAGATCCCACCCACAAAAAGTGTCCTGTCTGGTTGGCTCGCTGTGCGGCCTCTAGAACACGTCTGCCAACATACATGATACCGGGTCACGGGAAACAAACTACTCATTTACAGCTCAGCGACAAGTCACCTCCATCCATTCAGGGTGTCCGGGACGGGATTACGGAAAGGTCCTCTACCACCCTGCGGTGTCAGAAGTTTGGGTACTAGGGCACAGCAGGGGAGGCTGGGGTCACGGACAGTCGGGGGCACAGTAGGGAGGGTGACCGCTCACTTGATGTCATCCTCAGTGGCAAAGATGATGATGCCCCGCGCGTTCGGCGTCTCTAGGAGCCTCCGGATCACCTTGTCAAACTCTCCTGGACGTGGCTCCCGCAGAATCTTAATGGACTGAGCGATGCAAACTCCCCCTGCAGGACACAACGGGCATTACTCAGAGATGCTGCAACCTCGCCGGATCACCGCTGGCCGAGCATCGTGCGAGTGTCTGCTCTGAGTGCGGCCGTCACCCACTCACATTCACCTTTTCACAGAGATATTGAGGCAAATCACTCAGAGGGCAACTCTGGATGAAGCTTTCACCAAGTCAGGTGTTGAGTGGCCTCACCTTGTGACGTACAGTGATGCTGCAGAGATCAGGCTCACTTTCCCCGCGGCGCCTTATCAGGGGAAGGATATCCCATAATACCCAGGTCCAGCATCGAGAGCCGCCATGTTCATTAAACATGATATCATTTATCGGCAAATCAGAAATCAGGATGTTCCCGAATCACCTCAATTCCAAATTATGCAACAGTGAAGGAAACTCTCAGACGGCGACGCATGAATTCCGAGTGTTATGACTCTGTGTAAACAAGCGAAGCGAATAATTCTATGCAAACACATTGTATTATTACCTGTAACAAATGGACTGGTAAATAGTGCCACCTGGTGGTGAGTGCGTGTATGTCTGAAACACAATAAGGAAAGACATGCAGGGTTATTCAAAGAGATCCGAATGGCTGGAGAAAGGTAACTGAACGCTGATTTTCAGGGCACGGTTACCTTTCTTGGCCATTCGGCTATTCAGAGAGCAGGCAATTCGCCAAATCCTGGCAAATTGCCTGCACATACGGTGCCTGTTCGGTGCCTGTTCGAGGGCAGTGAAATCCCCATAGAGAAGCAATGCTTCGGCTATTCAGAGAACACAAACCAGCAGTGAAAGGTTCCCCTAATGTCCTGCCATTCAGTGGTTTAATTCGACAGGTTTATTCAGGAGAATCCCATAGACTTCAATGTTAAAAATATTCCCGTTTTAATTCAATATCTAATAAACCGTTTCAGTGGCGTAACTAGAAACCTGAGGGCCCCGGTGCAAGAATCCACGAAGGGCCCCCCCAAAAAAATCTATGTATTTTTACTTATTTTTCACTGCAAAATAAAACAAAGATAGTATTGCCTAGGGATGCACCGATACCACTTTAAGACCGAGTACGAGTACCGATACTTTTTAAAAGTACTCACCGATACCGAGTACCGATACTTTTCTTTAATGTCATGTGACGCTTTCCAATAAGAACAGACCATATAAAAATGCCCCCAGCTCACATGTGTATCCCCCCGATATATATATATATACATACTGCCCCAGCTCATGGATTTGCCCCAGCTCACACATGGATATGCCCCAGCTCATGGATATGCCCCAGCTCACACATGGATATGCCCCAGCTCATGGATATGCCCCAGCTCACACATGGATATGCCCCAGCTCATGGATATGCCCCAGCTCACACATGGATATGCCCCAGCTCACACATGGATATGCCCCAGCTCATGGATATGCCCCAGCTCACACATGGATATGCCCCAGCTCACACATGGATATGCCCCAGCTCATGGATATGCCCCAGCTCACACATGGATATGCCCCAGCTCATGGATATGCCCCAGCTCATGGATATTGCCCCAGCTCACACATGGATATGCCCCAGCTCACACATGGATTTGCCCCAGCTCACACATGGATTTGCCCCAGCTCACACATGGATTTGCCCCAGCTCACACATGGATATGCCCCAGCTCATGGATATGCCCCAGCTCACACATGGATTTGCCCCAGCTCACACATGGATTTGCCCCAGCTCACACATGGATATGCCCCAGCTCATGGATATGCCCCAGCTCACACATGGATATGCCCCAGCTCATGGATATGCCCCAGCTCACACATGGATATGCCCCAGCTCACACATGGATATGCCCCAGCTCACACATGGATATGCCCCAGCTCATGGATATGCCCCAGCTCACACATGGATATGCCCCAGCTCATGGATATGCCCCAGCTCACACATGGATATGCCCCAGCTCATGGATATTGCCCCAGCTCACACATGGATATGCCCCAGCTCACACATGGATTTGCCCCAGCTCACACATGGATTTGCCCCAGCTCACACATGGATATGCCCCAGCTCATGGATATGCCCCAGCTCACACATGGATATGCCCCAGCTCATGGATATGCCCCAGCTCACACATGGATATGCCCCAGCTCATGGATATGCCCCAGCTCACACATGGATATGCCCCAGCTCACACATGGATATGCCCCAGCTCACACATGGATATGCCCCAGCTCATGGATATGCCCCAGCTCACACATGGATATGCCCCAGCTCATGGATATGCCCCAGCTCACACATGGATATGCCCCAGCTCACACATGGTTATGCCCCAGCTCACACATGGATATGCCCCAGCTCATGGATATGCCCCAGCTCACACATGGATATGCCCCAGCTCACACATGGATTGCCCCAGCTCACACATGGATATGCCCCAGCTCACACATGGATATGCCCCAGCTCACACATGGATTTGCCCCAGCTCATGGATATGCCCCAGCTCACACATGGATATGCCCCAGCTCACACATGGATATTGCCCCCAGATTATGGATTTGCCCCCCCCAGCTCTCACATGGATATGCCCCCAGCTCATGGATATGCCCCCAGCTCTCACATGGGTATGCCCCCAGCTCATGGGTATGCCCCCAGCTCATGGGTATGCCCCCCAGCTCATGGATATGCCCCCCAGCTCACATGGGTATGCCCCCAGCTCATGGATATGCCCCCAGCTCATGGATATGCATCCCCAGCTCTCACATGGGTATGCCCCCCAGCTCATGGGTATAAGGGCCCCCCAGCTCATGGATATGCATCCCCAGCTCTCACATGGGTATGCCCCCCAGCTCATGGGTATAAGGGCCCCCAGCTCTCATGGATATTTGGGTCCCCCAGCTCTTACCTCTGCTGGTCCCAGGGCAGGCTCCGCCGGCGTTGTTTTTCTCCTTGGCGAGCGGCCGCTGGAAACATGTGTCTTGGCCGCTCGCCAGAAACCACCTGATCAGTGCAGAGGTCTCGCGAGAGGATCTCGTGCGCTGGTCAGGTGGTTCCTATCCCACGTGAGCGGCCAAGCTGCATGTCAGTGGCCGCTCGCAAGGAGAGGGACGGCCAGCGTGCGGCTCCCAGATTCCGGCGCTGATTGGCGGAATCTGGCGGGCGGGGCCGGGCCCCCCTCCAGTGGCGGAATGCCAGGGCCCGGTCGCAACTGCAACCGCTGCGACCCTGGTACTTCCGCCACTGAACCGTTTATTATAAAATTCTGCAGTTAAGAGTCTATTTATAGATTTTTTAAGCATTTTTCTTTATTTTTTCTGTAACAGCCTTTCTATTATCATTCATTAGATTTTATATGTAAATTTCAGACATTTTCGCTCAGTAGTTTCTTTGCAAACAGCGTTTCACTTTTCAATCATTCAAGCAAACTGTTTTTCTAATTTATTCACTGCATTCGTCTGCGGTGTCGGCTTTTTCTGGCGGCTTCACTGCGTGTGATCGGCTCCTGCTCGAGTTTTTCCGGCGTCTTCGACGGGTTAATCCAGATGTTTTTGCGGGTTTTCAGCGTGCATTTGCCGGGTTTTCGGCAGCTTTTCCCTGCACTTCGACAGCCCTGTGGTGCTTGCTGAATACACCGCGGGGTCGCCGAAATGGGAAAGCCGATTCGCACCGAATTGAAGAGAAAGAAATGTCACCGAACATGCGGTGACTTTTTGAATCTCTTTGAATAATCCTGAACGTATTTGCGTATTTTATGCAAAGTCTGTCTTTGAGGTGGGGAGAATATTTTCCTCCCTTTGATCCGATCTTTTCTCCAAACAGTTATTCCTCAAATAAAGAAGATAGAGAAAGAACTCGGTGCAGAAAACCCTCACTCTTTTCCATCAATAAAGCAGTATTCAGGAATTTTTACATTTTCCTGTGTCGCAACCAGACACAATCTAGCGGGCAGCCGATGATATATAGGAGCGCCGGATCTCCCAAGTGTCCTCCTCTGTATGTACAGCAAACAGGACTGGAAACGGTGTATCAAAAAATGTGTGTTTATAGAAACAGTTATAAAAAAGTTAAAACAAAAGTGATTAGGTCAGAGACGCGTTTCACCGATAACCTATCGGCCTCCTCAGTCTGAACGATTATTTTCTCTCTTCTTTATTTGAGGAATAACTGGAAAAAAAGACTGGATCAAAAGGAGGAAAATATCCTCCCCACCTCAAAGAAAGACTTTTCATAAGCGACGTGAATACTTTGGCGGTTATTCAGCGAGCATCGAGATGTCGCCGACATTTTGATGCTCTCTCATTCCCCGCACTTCTGGGAATCAAACTTCCCGATCCTGCATTGAATTCAGCAGGGTCCCCAGAGTGCAGGGAACAGACCCAAAAACCCGCTGGAACCTCCGTAAAAAACACACCAAAAACGTCAGAAAAAGCCACTGAGCCGCCGAACACAGCGCCAACCAGCCTCCATAAAAAGCCGCTGAGCCGGCAAACACAGCGCCGACCAGCCTCCGGAAAAAGCCGCCGAGCCGCCAAACATAGTGCAGACCAGCCTCCGATAAAAGCCACTGAGCCGCTGAACACAGCGCAGACCAGCCTCTGAAAAAAGCCACTGAGCCACCGAACACAGCGCAGACCAGCCTCCGATAAAAGCCGCTGAGCCGCCGAACGGGGTAAAAAGAAGAAGAAAAAAAGTTTGAAAGTGGCAAAATTGAAACTCTGTTTGCAAAAACTACTTGACGAAAAAGCCTGGAATTTACATATAAACATCCTATGAATGATACTAAAAAGGTCCGTTACAGAAAAATGAAAAAAAAACTGTTTTTTTTTTAAAAAACTGTTTTTTTTTGCCAAAAAATACCTTAAAGGTCCTAAAAAGTAAATAAAGAGACTTTTTGCTGCAGATTAAAATAATAAATGGCTTATTAGATATTGCATTAAAACGGGAATATTAACATTGAAACCTATGGGATTCGCCTGATTAAACCTGTCGAATTAAACCACTGAACATCAGGGCATTTCACTGACATTTCTCTGCTGTTCAATATGAATAGATTAAACATTGCTTCTCTATGGGGGATTTCACTGCCGCCGAACAGCACCGCATTTCACTGCCACCGAACAGCACCGTATTTCACTGCCGCCGAACAGGCACCGTATTTCACTGCCGCCGAAAAGCACCGTATTTCACTGCCGCCGAACAGCACCGTATTTCACTGCCGCCGAACAGGCACCGTATTTCACTGCCGCCGAAAAGCACCGTATTTCACTGCCGCCGAACAGCACCGTATTTCACTGCTGCTGAACAGGCACCGTATTTCACTGCCGCCGAAAAGCACCGTATTTCACTGCCGCCGAACAGCACCGTATTTCACTGCTGCAGAACAGGCACCATATTTCACTGCCGCCGAACAGGCACCGTATTTCACTGGCACCGAAAAGCACCGTATTTCACTGCCGCCGAACAGGCACCGTATTTCACTGCCGCCAAACAGCACCGTATTTCACTGCCACCGAACAGGCACCGTATTTCACTGCCGCCGAACAGGCACCATATTTCACTGCCGCTGAACAGGCACCGTATTTCACTGCTGCCGAACAGGCACTGTATTTCACTACTGCCGAACAGGCACTGTATTTCACTGCTGCCGAACAGGCACCGTATTTCACTGCCGCTGAACAGCACCGTATTTCACTGCCGCCGAACAGGCACCGTATTTCACTGCCGCCGAACAGACACCGTATTTCACTGTCGCTGAATAGGCACCATATTTCACTGCCGCTGAACCGCATCGTATTTTGCTGTTAATTCACCAATATTTGGCAAACTGCCTGCTCTCTGAATAGCCGAATGGCCACTAAATGGCAGCATATGGGGAAATTTACTGTTCAGTGACATTTCGGGGCCAGATCGTCTCTCTCTGAATATCCCCTTTTATCTTTCCTTATTGTGTTTAAGACATACACGCACTCGCCGCCAAACATAAAAAGCTAATGTAACACTAACACGAACCCTAACCCAGACATAAACAGCTAATGTAACACGAACCCTAACCCAGACATAAACAGCTAATGTAGCACTAACACGAACCCTAACCCAGACATAAACAGCTAATGTAGCACTAACACGAACCCTAACCCAGACATAAACAGCTAATGTAACACTAACACGAACCCTATCCAAGACATAAACAGCTAATGTAACACTAACACGAACCCTAACCCTAACCCAGACAAACAACTAATGTAACACTAACACGAACCCTAACCCTAACCCAGACATAAACAGCTAATGTAACACTAACACGAACCCTAACCCAGACATAAACAGCTAATGTAACACAAACCCTAACCCAGACAAACAGCTAATGTAACACTAACACGAACCCTAACCCTAATCCAGACAAACAGCTAATGTAACACTAACACGAACACTAATATAGACAAACAGCTAATGTAACACTAACACGAACCCTAACCCTAACCCAGACATAAACAGGTAATGTCACACTAACACGAACCCTAACCCATACATAAACAGCTAATGTAACACTAACACGAACCCTAACCCAGACATAAACAGCTAATGTGACACTAACACGAACCCTAACCCAGACATAAACAGCTAATGTAGCACTAACACGAACCCTAACCCAGACATAAACAGCTAATGTAGCACTAACACGAACCCTAACCCAGACATAAACAGCTAATGTAACACAAACCCTAACCCAGACATAAACAGCTAATGTAACACTAACACGAACCCTATCCAAGACATAAACAGCTAATGTAACACTAACACGAACCCTAACCCTAACCCAGACAAACAGCTAATGTAACACTAACACGAACACTAATCTAGACAAACAGCTAATGTAACACTAACACGAACCCTAACCCTAACCCAGACATAAACAGCTAATGTAACACTAACACGAACCCTAACCCAGACATAAACAGCTAATGTAACACAAACCCTAACCCAGACATAAACAGCTAATGTAACACTAACACGAACCCTAACCCTAACCCAGACAAACAGCTAATGTAACACTAACACGAACCCTAACCCTAATCCAGACAAACAGCTAATGTAACACTAACACGAACACTAATATAGACAAACAGCTAATGTAACACTAACACGAACCCTAACCCTAACCCAGACATAAACAGGTAATGTCACACTAACACGAACCCTAACCCATACATAAACAGCTAATGTAACACTAACACGAACCCTAACCCAGACATAAACAGCTAATGTGACACTAACACGAACCCTAACCCAGACATAAACAGCTAATGTGACACTAACACGAACCCTAACCCAGACATAAACAGCTAATGTAGCACTAACACGAACCCTAACCCAGACATAAACAGCTAATGTAACACAAACCCTAACCCAGACATAAACAGCTAATGTAACACTAACACGAACCCTATCCAAGACATAAACAGCTAATGTAACACTAACACGAACCCTAACCCAGACATAAACAGCTAATGTAACACTAACACAAACCCTAACCCAGACATAAACCTCTAATGTAACACTAACACGAACACTAATCCAGACAAACAGCTAATGTAACACTAACACGAACCCTAACCCAGACATAAACAGCTAACGTAACACGAACCCTAACCCAGACATAAACAGCTAATTTAACACTAACACGAACCCTAACCCAGACATAAACAGCTAATGTAACACTAACACGAACCCTAACCCAGACATAAACAGCTAATTTAACACTAACCCGAACCCTAACCCAGACATAAACAGCTAATGTAACACTAACACGAACCCTAACCCAGACATAAACAGCTAATGTAACACTAACACGAACCCTAACCCAGACATAAACAGCTAATTTAACACTAACCCGAACCCTAACCCAGACATAAACAGCTAATGTAACACTAACACGAACCCTAACCCAGACATAAACAGCTAATGTCACACTAACACGAACCCTAACCCAGATGTAACCGATGTAAATATGTGTGTGTCTCTTTAAGAGCACGGTGTGTGTTAATTCCCCTAATATCCCCCATTTTAGAGAAATTCCTGTATTATTGTGAATGTCTCCCCCAAAGAAAGCTTTTGGTTTGTATTTGTTTTAATTTTGTGCAGCCGTTGAGGAGTTAATGCATTATGCTAATGAGGCATGACCTCATCTCCTGTGATCCCGGGCTTTTACCTTCAGATCACGAGGCAGCTGCATGAGGTAGGAGGTGTAATGAAGAGCTTTCTCATTCCCTTCCCTTTAGAGTTTTAACCCCATGCATAAGTTCTCCCAAAACGTTTATTGTGTTTAGATTTAACCCTTATGTATGTGTAGTTATGTTAGTTCCTCTAGGAGGTTCATGTGTGCAGAATAAAACAGCTCTATTGTTTAGAACAGGGCTTTGAGTGTAAATATCAGCACAACAAGTGATAACCTGTGCTAATCCTATGCTTGGTGTCTGTAGGTCGACGTCACTGAGGATATTCTTATTGCCGTGTTTTATATATGTTTTATTCAGGTATGATTTGTTTTATTCCCATTTTTATGTTTTATTTGTATTTTCCTATTGAATTTATGTATTTTCTTTTTGTATATATTTATTGTATTGTATTGTAATGTGACTATATACTCAGCCTGCAGATCACGAGGCAGCTGCATGAGGTGGAAGTCACTGAGGATATTCTCATTGCCGTGTTTTATATATGTTTTATTCAGATTAAAATCGCATGTTCCCAGCGATCCAGTTGCTGGTCTCATCTTTAATGCTCAACAACACCACAAAACACAATGCAGAGTCCATAGGAACGGGCAGTGAGGGTGTAGGCCGGTTACACAGACATAAACAGCTAATGTAACACGAACCCTAACCCAGACATAAACAGCTAATGTAACACTAACACGAACCCTAACCCAGACATAAACAGCTAATGTAACACTAACACGAACCCTAACCCAGACATAAACAGCTAATGTAACACGAACCCTAACCCAGACATAAACAGCTAATGTAACACGAACCCTAACCCAGACATAAACAGCTAATGTAACACGAACCCTAACCCAGACATAAACAGCTAATGTAACACGAACCCTAACCCAGACATAAACAGCTAATGTAACACGAACCCTAACCCAGACATAAACAGCTAATGTAACACGAACCCTAACCCAGACATAAACAGCTAATGTCACCCCAACGCAAACATAAACCGATAATGTTACTGTAACAGATCTCACTACCCAACTGGGTCACATCTGTTAATGCCGATTTCTTGCCAGCCCTCTGAGCTCTCGCCTGCAAACTCTCGTGCCTTTCTCCAGTCCTTAGACAAAGCTTAAGGACGGGTACACTGTCAGGGGGGTGAGGGCACGAGCCCAGGGATGCAGTGACACACTGGAGGCAACAGATATGGTAACAAAGAGGTTAATTAGCGGTAACTCTACAAGATGCGGGTGAGGCTGGAATAGGGCCAGATAAAAGGTATAGATAAACAGGACAGGAAGGGGTGGACTACAGATACACACAGAATGCAGGGCAGAGAGGGGTTAACTGGAGATCGATGGACAGGGCAGGTACATGGCTGACACACAGAGAGACAGGACAGGAAAGGGGACAGGGAAGAAAGAGGATACTGATCTTCAGGGAACCGATGGTGGAAGTCCAGGGATGCTGAGAGTGGGAGTTCAAGGAGGCTGGAATCGGACAGCAAGGTAGGGAATGGCAGCAGATCAAGTCTTGATTACAGATGAGGTCACAGCAAACAAATAAGGGTCCTTGATAACAGATGAGGGTCTATGATGGTGGCGAATGAGGGTCACAGCAAACAAAGGAGGGTATCCAGGCGCCATGTCCAATAGAGGGTGGTCCACAAAGTAGTCTGGGGGCACGTCAAGGTCAAGGGTCGAGGGCTGGCAGAGAGGCAATCCGTTAGACAAGGCAGAAAGGGTCAGGTACACAGGTGAGCAGATCGGCTTCGTGCTGGCAGGAAACTAGCTGGATACTAAGCTGAAGCATCCTGGGAAAGGTGCAGCTTCATGAAGTGGGGAAGCACTGGCCAGGTGATTGGGGGCACCTGAGTCAGTTGTAGACCTGAAGGAAAAGCCAGTCCTCAGTAGGGCAGCACCTTTCATGCACTGCCCAGGTGAATTCAAGGTGGGGCAGTACCAGATCTGCCTTTCTTGCTCCGGCGGCATTGAGGGCCCAGACAAACACGTAAGGAGCCTTGCTGGCATCCCCCATAAACAAGACGACGCTGTAGATCTGGGACCTTTTGACAAGCTTTATTGGGTTAAATATATACAGTCCCAGGATAGCGTGGCAGCCAATAGAAACTAACTCCCCGGCACCCCCCCCCCAGCCTCAAGTGAACCAGACATGTCCAGACATGGAACAATAAGGTATCATGGAATGACAGACCGAGCATCAGACTGTCTGAATCCATTAGATAACAGAGGAGAAGTTACATAATCAGACCTGAACAGACAATAAACATTACTCAACATTTCTACAAGTGACAGTCACAAATGGTAAACAGGATCACAGTCTAAATCAGATAATGGGGCAGTGTTTGCCTGGCAAGACAGATAAACAAAACACCACCCTAAACTTTCACCAGATGATTAACACATTCCTGAGAGGAGATGCTGGAAGAGGCTAAAAAACCCCAGCCAGTAATCCTATCAGCAGATAGCAATATATACACATAGATCATAACGAAAAACAATAACTTTATTTATACAGTCAGGTGCAGAAATATTGGGACATGGACACAATTGTAACATCTTTGGCTCTATACACCACCACAATGGAGTTGGAATGAAACAAACACAATGTGCTTTAACTGCAGACTGTCAGCTTTAATTTGAGGGTATGTACATCCAACTCAGGTGAACGGTGTAGGACTTACAGCAGTTTGCAGATGTGCCCCCACTTGTTAAGGGACCTAAGGTAATGGGACAGAATAATAATCATAAATCAAACTTTCCCTTCTTAATACTTGGTTACAAATCCTTTGCAGTCAATCACAGCCTGAAGTCTGGAACGCATAGACATCACCAGACGCTGGGTTTCATCCCTGGTGATGCTCTGCCAGGCCTCTACTGCAACTGTCTTCAGTTCCTGCTTGTTCTTGGGGCATTTTCCCTTCAGTTTTGTCTTCAGCAAGTGAAATGCAGCTCAATGGGATTCAGGTCAGGTGATTAACTTGGCCATTGCATAACATTCCACTTCTGTCCCTTCAAAAACTCTTTGGTTGCTTTTGCAGTATGCTTTGGGTCATTGTCCATCTGCACTGTGAAGCGCCGTCCAATGAGTTCTGCAGCATTTGGCTGAATGTGAGCAGATAATATTGCCCCAAACACTTCAGAATTCATCCTGCTGCTTTTGTCAGCGTCACATCATCAATAAATACAAGAGAACCAGTTCCATTGGCAGCCATACATGCCCACGCCATGACACTACCACCACCATGCTTCACTGATGAGGTGGTATGCTTAGGATCATGAGCAGCTCCTTTCCTTCTCCATACTCTTCTCTTCCCATCACTCTGGTACAAGTTGATCTTGGTCTCATCTGTCCATAGGATCTTGTTCCAGAACTGTGAAGGCTTTGTTAGGTGTTGTTTGGCAAACTCTAATCTGGCCTTCCTGTTTTTGAGGCTCACCAATGGTTTACATCTTGTGGTGAACCCTCTGTATAAACTCTGGTGAAGTCTTCTCTTGATTGTTGACTTTGACACACATACACCTACCTCCTGGAGAGTGTTCTTGATCTGGTCAACTGTTGTGAAGGGTGTTTTCTCATTACCAGGGAAAGAATTCTTCGGTCATCCACCGCAGTTGTTTTCCGTGGTCTCCCAGGTCTTTTGGTGTTGCTGAGCTCACCGGTGCGTTCCTTCTTTTTGAGAATGTTCCAAACAGTTGTTTTGGCCACTCCTAATCTTCTTGCTATCTCTCTGATGGGTTTGTTTTGTTTCTTCAGCCTAATGATGGCTTGCTTCACTGATAGTGACAGCTCTTTGGATCTCATCTTGAGAGTTGACAGCAACAGATTCCAAATGCAAATAGCACACTTGAAATGAACTTTGGGCCTTTTATTTGCACATCGTAATTGGGGTAATGAGGGAATATCACACACCTGGCCATGGAACAGCTGAGAAGCCAATTGTCCCATTACCTTTGGTCCCTTAACAAGTGGGAGGCACATCTGCAAACTGCTGTAAGTCCTACACCGTTCACCTGAGTTGCATGTACATACCCTCAAATTAAAGCTGACAGTCTGCAGTTAAAGCACAATGTGTTTGTTTCATTCCAACTCCATTGTGGTGGTGTATAGAGCCAAAGATGTTACAATTGTGTCGATGTCCCAATATTTCTGGACCTGACTGTACATAACACAGATTACACAAACACGCGGCACCCTCACAGGGCGACTCCAACATAGGAGAGGGCAGGGAATAAAATAGAACATGAGGACCGCACCTCCCAAATATATTTCTAGGCCCATGTACCCCAAGTTCAAAGTGACGCACGTCACAGTGACACTAACCCTAACCTTAACATAAACAGATAATGTAACCCTAACAGTGACCCCAACTCTAATACTAACCCTAACAATAATCCCACACTAGAAGCAACCTTAAACGTAACCCTAGCTTTAACCCTAACATTTAGGGGTGCAGAGGGGGTATTGGGGGGAGTATAACGAGGGGAAGGTTGAAGGAGGTATAGAGGGTAATAGGGACCAAGAATATGCTTACTTGAAAACTCAATTTTTTTCCCTGAATATACTTGTCTGAAAATATCCAAATTGGCAAATCCTGAAAAATTATGAGTATTTGCCGATGCAAAATTTTATGCTGCACATGTCTAACGTTGTGCCTTGGTGGGTGTCTCTTCTAGAGGGTCATCACACAGCGCTGGGCATTTGGTCCTCTGCAGAGACTCCTCAGACGGCGTGTCGGCAGTCTCTCAGAGTGAGGGCTGTGCTGTGAGATGTCTCCCCCAGCAGTCACTCACTGTATCGGCCGCCTGAAGGGAGCAACATCAATAACCTCCTATGTATGGAGTCGGGGTGAGGCTGACGTGACGGGGCGACATTAATCCCCATAATAAGCTGCCCTTCATGACGGGTTTACAGCGATTTTAACGTTTGGTGTAATGGCTGGTGAATTGCCACATGTTACAAGGTATCATGGAGAAGCAATGAGAAGACGCAGCGGCGAGGAGACGGCACAATATGGAAATGCTCAGTGCGGAAACCCTGTAGATCCAACACAGGACTTAGCCAGAGGTCACACTACCACGCTGGAGTTATTTACATAGATTCTTGGGAACTCACCAGCTTCACGGGAAATCTGCACGAAGGCCTCCACGCCGCTCTCCCCGTAGTTCCCTTCGGACGCCAGAGTTGACACATAGTTCCAGCCAAGCGCTTTGACAATGTCCACCATGGCCTGGGCCTGATAGGAGTCAGGAGGCACCACGCGTGAGAAGAAGTCATAGCGGTTATTGTCACTGAGCTCAGGGGCCGTGGAGGCATAACTGATCTGGGGAATCTGAAAACAGGCATCAAGAGTTAATGGTCACAGGATCCCACTGGCAAAACACAAACCAAGCTGGAGGGGTCCTGCAATGCAACCTTTTCCATCATACAGCTCAACGTGTGCCACAGCCTCCTCTGATGCTAAGTGGTGTCCTACAGTAAGATCTGAATCCCTACTCCAGAGGAGCCTCCCAATATCCAGAATCCCTATCCCAGAGGAGCCTCCCAATATCTGGAATCCCTATCCTAGAGGAGCCTCCCAATATCCGGAATCCCCACCCCCAGAGGAGCCTCCCAATATCCGGAATCCCCACCCCCAGAGGAGCCTCCCACTATCCAGAATCCCCACCCCCAGAGGAGCCTCCCAATATCCAGAATCCGCACCACCTGAGGAGCCTCCCAATATCTGGAATCCCCACCCCCAGAGAAACCTCCCAATATCCGGAATCAATATCCCAGAGGAGCCTCCCAATATCTGGAATCCATATCCTAGTGGAGCCTCCCAATATCCGGAATCCCCACCCCCAGAGGGGCCTCCCAATATCTGGAATCCCCACCCCCAGAGGAGCCTCCAAATATCCGGAATCAATATCCCAGAGGAGCCTCCCAATATCCAGAATCCCCACTCCCAGAGAAGCCTTCCAATATCCTGAATCCCACCATGAGGAGACTCCCAATATCCTGAATCCCCACCCCAGAGTAGCCTCCCAATATCCTGAATCCCACCATGAGGAGACTCCCAATATCCTGAATCCCCACCCCAGAGGAGCCTCCGAATATCCTTAATCTCCACCCCTGAAGTGCCTCCCAATATCCTGAATCCCCACCCCAGAGGAGCCTCCCAATATCCTGAATCTTCACTCCAGAGGAGCCTCCCAATATCCTGAATCTTCACCCCAGAGGAGCCTCCCAATATCCTGAATCTTCACTCCAGAGGAGCCTCCCAATATCCTGAATCCCCACCCCAGAGGAGCCTCCCAATATCCTGAATCCCACCACGAAGAGACTCCCAATATCCGGAATCCCCACCCCAGAGGTGCCTCCCAATATCATTAATCTCCACCCCTGAGGAGACTCCCAATATCATGAACCAGGCATACTCAGCAGCTGCCTAACAGTCTCCAGCTTTCACAGGGTCTCTTTTAATACTGGAGATCCCTCAAACCTTGATGTGAGCACCCCCTGGAATCTCCTCCACCTTCTGGGCTCCTAACACATGTCTGTGTGTACTGTGTGTCACACTGATCGTTTGCTGATGCAGCTTAAATCAAGGACGGAGATTTTAACCACTCAGATTTCATGAAACAGAACCATCTGCTACCAAATGCCCAAGCCTCTGATGTGTCCTACTGGCCCTAACATCATACAGGAGCATATGATCCCATCTCTGGAGCACTGTGAACTGTACTGGAGTGGAGAGACAATGCTGGGACAAGAAGGACGAGAGCAATTTCTTACAGCAAAGAGCCGCAAAACGTTGGCCACCATGATGGACACTGAGCTAGCCGAAGCCCCGATGACTCCCACAACCCTCTCTGGCCGGCTGAGAATGGGGGGCTCTCCATTAGCACAGCGAATGTCTGAGGTATCCTTTTGGATCAAGGCTTGTACGAAAGTGAGAGACTGTTCCAGGGCGTAGGTGTCTCGCGAGCAGGTGTCCAGGATACGTGCTCCGAGCGTCAGATTAGGCAAGAGTTCTGGGTCTCCGTTTATCTGGTCCAAGGCATAGAGCATGGCCTCCATTCGATGTACGCCAGCCTCCTTCTTCACCTCCCCACATGGCACGCCTGCGGGGCCCTTGGCATGAACCGGAAAAAGTCCACCCAGGGAGATGTCTCCATCAATCTTTATGGAATGGGGCTGTGTGCTCTGCTGGGCCTCCGCTCCTTGCTGCAAGTACAGGAGGAACAGGAGGATTCCAGGGGAGGACAGCAGGGTGTACATGTCTCTCTATGATCCTCTCCACGGAGGACTGGAGGCTGCCTGGCTTCTGTCATTCAGCCTACATCTGCGAAGACCTCTCTGGAGCAGTCCTGCATGGAGACAAAACCGAACAGGTCTGAGAGTGAGGACACAGGGAGGACGAGAGAGGATCCTGGCAGGAAAAGGAGAGAAGTGACAGACATGGGTAAAGAATTTTATATATTGTGTTCATTGGTCTCAGAAACCCCTTATGAAAAATGCACCTTCAGGGTGCGTGCCACTGCTGGATCAAGGTACACAAGCACCCTTACCGTACACTGTAACATGCCGCCAGGTTCATCTCACGCCATGAAAACATTCTGCAGTGCTACACTCCCTAAATAAGAACAATTTTCATCTCCGAGACGCCCATATCCACAATCACTAAACTCACATGAAATGGAGCCGGTCAGGGCTCTCTGAAGAGACCCCCATATCCACAATCACTAAACTCACATGAAACGGAGCCGGTCAGGGCTCTCTGAAGAGACACCCATATTCACAATCACTAAACTCACATGAAATGGAGCCGGTCAGGGCTCTCTGAAGAGACGCCCATATTCACAATCACTAAACTCACATGAAACGGAGCCGGTCAGGGCTCTCTGAAGAGACCCCCATATCCACAATCACTAAACTCACATGAAACGGAGCCGGTCAGGGCTCTCTGAAGAGACGCCCATATCCACATCACTAAACTCACATGAAATGAGCCGGTCAGGGCTCTCTGAAGAGACCCCCATATCCACAATCACTAAACTCACATGAAACAGAGCGGTCAGGGCTCTCTGAAGAGACACCCATATTCACAATCACTAAACTCACATGAAACGGAGCCGGTCAGGCTCTCTGAAGAGACGCCCATATTCACAATCACTAAACTCACATGAAACGGAGCCGGTCAGGGCTCTCTGAAGAGACCCCCATATCCACAATCACTAAACTCACATGAAACGGAGCCGGTCAGGGCTCTCTGAAGAGACGCCCATATTCACAATCACTAAACTCACATGAAACGGAGCCGGTCAGGGCTCTCTGAAGAGACCCCCATATCCACAATCACTAAACTCACATTAAACGGAGCCGGTCAGGGCTCTCTGAAGAGACTCCTAGGGGCCTTATGTCAGCTTCCATCTACCTCCTCTCTGGTTCTGCATCCCAGGACCTTTATTCCCTGATAATTTCCACAAAAGCAATATAAACACACAGCGCAGAGTGTACATACACTGAGCAAACAGTAAAAAGTCACTCACGTGCTGCGGAGCCTTTAATGACCGACTCGATTCACTCAGAACTTGTGCCACAACCTCAAAGAAAGCCAACACTGGAAAACAGCTTCCACTGGACTCCAAACGGGTCAGTATAAAGACTTATTAATGTCACTACAAACAAAGCTACAAAACCTAACGGGGACAAAACGTGTTACACCAAGGGAGACACAGAGAGAGATGCACATACAACACAGACATGTCAATCATATTATACGAAGAAACCAAGTGTCACAAGGAAACAATACAACCTTACATTTTCACGCGCGCCCAGTAATTAGCCCTGCGCTGATTGTAACACTGCACACGTGACTCGCTTCATTCCTTCAAGCAGAAGTGCAACGCTAAAATATTAACCCTGTTTTGGCTGTGATGCCATAGCACGTGTTATCTGGATGTAGACGATTCATCAGGTCTCTGCGACTTGATACTTGTTTTCATAACTGAGCACAAATGCAATAATATCTATAGTGAGCACGGCACACACTCACCACACACCGACACATGCTCCGATTGGATCTCTGCCCAAATAGTCCCTCCCATTTTTCTCTAGTTTTTCTTAACACATATGTCAGCAGATTTTCATCATAGTTTTTGTCAGTGAAAACAGGTAGTCGACGAAGTCTCTCACGAAAACTATTGGTCGACAAAATTAATAATAATAGCATGTAATATCACATCACACCAAACCACACCATAACTAAGAGTAACTGGGGGTTACTGATCTCCGGCTTGTGGATCAGGCCCGAACCTGTTACAGTGTCCATCCCTTCTCTCCAGCCAAGCTGATCCGCAGCAGCTTTCCTTCTCACAACAACCCTCAGCCAGAACTTGAGAGGATGCCATATATTCTACGTATCTCTCCCCAAACACCAGACACAGCTTAATGCAGGGAAGAAGAATGATCTTTAATATGAAATGGGGAGCAATTATATGGGGAATAGGGAAACACACAGACCTGGACAGACAGTACTGACAATAGAGAAACACACAGACATGGACTGAAAATAGGGAAACACAGACATGGACAGACAGGACTGCCAATAGGAAAACACACAGAAATGGATAGACAGGACAATAGGGAAACACACAGACATGGACTGCCAATAGGGAAACACACAGACATGGAGAGACAATAAGGAAACACACAGACATGGAGAGACAATAAGGAAACACACAGACATGGAGAGACAGGAGAGACAATAGGGAAACACACAGACATGGACAGACAGGAGAGACAATAGGGCAAACACACAATCACACAGACAGGGACAGACAGAGTTGGCTTTGCCACCTTGGTACACGGTCCCCTGGCAGGAGGCCAGTATCCACATTTCTCCAACAGGCACAGAGGCCATGTATGCAAGGGTGCCAAGTAGGGTGACGGCACAAAGGTAGAGGGAGCTTCGGTTACACTGTGTGTCCACACACCTTACCTGCACAATAATACTCTGAACCCCACTACCTGTGTGTACACACACACCTTACCTGCATGACCACACGCTGAACCCTACCTGTGTGTACACACACCTTACCTGCATGACAACACACTGAACCCTACCTGCATGACCACACACTGAACCCTACCTGTGTGTACACACACCTTACCTGCATGACAACACACTGAACCCTACCTGTGTGTACACACACCTTACCTGCATGACCACACACTGAACCCTACCTGTGTGTACACACGCCTTACCTGCATGACAAACACTGAACCTACCTGTGTGTACACACACCTTACCTGCATGACAACACACTGAACCCTACCTGTGTGTACACACGCCTTACCTGCATGACAACACACTGAACCCTACCTGTGTGTACACACACCATACCTGCATGACAACACACTGAACCCTACCTGTGTGTACACACACCTTACCTGCATGACAACACACTGAACCCTACCTGTGTGTACACACACCTTACCTGCATGACAACACACTGAACCCTACTATGTCACATAGCACATATCTTATCTGTGTTCCTGTATATAGTAATACTCACACCTGTTCAGAAATACATACACAACATACCATACCAAAACACCCACACACATCGCGTGTACTGAGAAACACATGCATACACCACATATACCTATACACCTATATGCACCATATACACTATAATATACACCACAGATGTAAAGTAATACGACCACCACTACTTTACTGTAACACGTACACAATGCATATACTGTAATACACATGACTCCTGTACAGCCATACACATATACACCATGTCTGTAGTATAATACATATGACTCCTGTACAGCCATACACATATACACCATGTCTGTAGTATAATACATACGAGTCCTATACAGCCATACACATATACACCATGTCTGTAGTATAATACATATGACTCCTATACAGCCATACACATATACACCACGTCTTGTAGTATAATACACATGACTCCTGTATAGCCATACACATATACACCATGTTCTGTAGTATAATACATATGACTCCTGTACAGCCATACACATATACACCACGTCTGTAGTATAATACACATGACTCCTGTACAGCCATACACATATATCACCATGTCTGTAGTATAATACATATGACTCCTATACAAGCCATACACATATACACCATGTCTGTAGTATAATACATATGACTCCTATACAGCCATACACATATACACCACGTCTGTAGTATAATACACATGACTCCTGTACAGCCATACACATACACCATGTCTGTAGTATAATACATATGACTCCTATACCAGCCATACACATATACACCATGTCTGTGTATAATACATATGACTCCTATACAGCCATACACATATACACCACGTCTGTAGTATAATACATATGACTCCTATACAGCCATACACATATACACCATGTCTGTAGTATAATACATATGACTCCTATACAGCCATACACATATACACCATGTCTGTAGTATAATACATATGACTCCTGTACAGCCATACACATATACACCACGTCTGTAGTATAATACACATGACTCCTGTACAGCCATACACATATACACCACGTCTGTAGTATAATACACATGACTCCTGTACAGCCATACACATATACACCATGTCTGTAGTATAATACATATGACTCCTATACAGCCATACACATATACACCACGTCTGTAGTATATAATACACATGACTCCTGTACAGCCATACACATATACACCATGTCTGTAGTATACATATATGACTCCTGTACAGCCATACACATATACACCATGTCTGTAGTATAATACATATGACTCCTGTACAGCCATACACATATACACCACGTCTGTAGTATAATACATATGACTCCTGTACAGCCATACACATATACACCATGTCTGTAGTATAATACATATGACTCCTGTACAGCCATACACATATACACCATGTCTGTAGTATAATACATATGACTCCTGTACAGCCATACACATATACACCATGTCTGTAGTATAATACACATGACTCCTGTACAGCCATACACATATACACCATGTCTGTAGTATAATACACATGACTCCTGTACAGCCATACACATATACACCATGTCTGTAGTATAATACATATGACTCCTATACAGCCATACACATATACACCATGTCTGTAGTATAATACATATGACTCCTATACAGCCATACACATATACACCATGTCTGTAGTATAATACACATGACTCCTGTACAGCCATACACATATACACCATGTCTGTAGTATAATACACATGACTCCTGTACAGCCATACACATATACACCATGTCTGTAGTATAATACACATGACTCCTGTACAGCCATACACATATACACCATGTCTGTAGTATAATACACATGACTCCTGTACAGCCATACACATATACACCATGTCTATATACACCCTGGTGGTGTTACCTCAGTAGCGAGTGACGTTTTTAGGACCCTCCATCCCCTCTGCCAGTTAGGGGTCCATGTATGAAGCTGTGGATCCTGTGTGTGGATGCAGCGTGGCCCTGAGTGCTGCTGTTTTCTGCCTCCCGGAGCCCCTCTGTATCTGGGTGTGAGGAGGCTGTCTGGGCTGAGTGCACCCCCCCCCCCTTCGCTCTGAGGTCACTTTACAATTTGAGTGCCACTAAATCCCTTAAAAGCTGCAGATTTACCGCAGGAAAAGCCTTTCCATTAAATTCCAGCCCTGAGCGCAGCAGCAGCGAGCGCCGCACGGGGAGGGGGCGCCCACTCAGGCGCTGGGGGGGTGGAGGGCAAGGCTTCTCCTACTCCCAAATCTGCGTGACCGTGGGCAGGAAAAGAGCTGCCCTGCAGGATGAACTCATGTGATGCAGAAATACACACGTATACTGTGATTGGCGCATACAGTGCGATACACACCATGCAGAGTGATTGGCGCATACCGTGTGATACACACCATGCAGAGTGATTGGCGCATACCGTGAGATACACACCATGCACTGTGATTGGCGCATACCGTGTGATACACACCATGCAGAGTGATTGGCGCATACCGTGAGATACACACCATGCACTGTGATTGACGCATACCGTGCGATACACAACATGCACTGTGATTGGCGCATACCGTGCGATACACAACATGCACTGTGATTGGCGCATACCGTGCGATACACACCATGCACTGTGATTGGCGCATACCGTGCGATACACACCATGCAGAGTGATTGGCGCATACCGTGAGATACACACCATGCACTGTGATTGACGCATACCGTGAGATACACACCATGCACTGTGATTGACGCATACCATGCGATACACACCATGCACTGTGATTGGCGCATACCGTGAGATACACACCATGCACTGTGATTGGTGCATACCGTGTGATACACACCATGCACTGTGATTGGCGCATACCGTGCGATACACACCATGCACTGTGATTGGCGCATACAGTGCGATACCCACCATGCACTGTGATTGGTGCATACCGTGAGATACACACCATGCAGAGTGAATGGCGCATACCGTGAGATACACACCATGCAGAGTGATTGGTGCATACCGTGCGATACACACCATGCACTGTGATTGGCGCACACAGTGCGATACACACCATGCACTGTGATTGGCGCATACAGTGCGATACACACCATGCACTGTGATTGGCGCATACAGTGCGATACACACCATGCACTGTGATTGGTGCATACCGTGCGATACACACCATGCACTGTGATTGGCGCATACCGTGAGATACACACCATGCACTGTGATTGGCGCATACCGTGCGATACACACCATGCACTGTGATTGGCGCATACAGTGCGATACACACCATGCAGAGTGATTGGCGCATACAGTGCGATACACACCATGCACTGTGATTGGCGCATACCGTGAGATACACACCATGCACTGTGATTGGTGCATACCGTGTGATACACACCATGCAGAGCGATTGGTGCATACCGTGAGATACACACCATGCAGAGTGATTGATGCATACCATGCGATACACACCATGCACTGTGATTGGCGCATACCATGCAATACACACCATGCACTGTGATTGGCGCATACCGTGAGATACACACCATGCACTGTGATTGGCGCATACAGTGCGATACACACCATGCACTGTGATTGGCGCATACAGTGCGATACACACCATGCACTGTGATTGGCGCATACCGTGAGATACACACCATGCACTGTGATTGGTGCATACCGTGTGATACACACCATGCAGAGTGATTGGTGCATACCGTGAGATACACACCATGCAGAGTGAATGGCGCATACCGTGAGATACACACCATGCAGAGTGATTGGTGCATACCATGCGATACACACCATGCACTGTGATTGGCGCATACCATGCGATACACACCATGCACTGTGATTGGCGCATACCGTGAGATACACACCATGCACTGTGATTGGCGCATACCGTGCGATACACACCATGCACTGTGATTGGCGCATACCGTGAGATACACACCATGCACTGTGATTGGCGCATACCGTGAGATACACACCATGCACTGTGATTGGCGCATACAGTGCGATACACACCATGCACTGTGATTGGCGCATACAGTGCGATACACACCATGCACTGTGATTGGCGCATACCGTGAGATACACACCATGCACTGTGATTGGCGCATACCGTGAGATACACACCATGCACTGTGATTGGCGCATACAGTGCGATACACACCATGCACTGTGATTGGCGCATACAGTGCGATACACACCATGCACTGTGATTGGCGCATACCGTGAGATACACACCATGCACTGTGATTGGTGCATACCGTGAGATACACACCATGCAGAGTGAATGGCGCATACCGTGAGATACACACCATGCAGAGTGATTGGCGCATACCGTGTGATACACACCATGCACTGTGATTGGCGCATACCGTGAGATACACACCATGCACTGTGATTGGTGCATACTGTGAGATACACACCATGCACTGTGATTGGCGCATACCATGTGATACACACCATGCACTGTGATTGGTGCATACCGTGTGATACACACCATGCACTGTGATTGGTGCATACTGTGAGATACACACCATGCACTGTGATTGGCACATACCGTGCGATACACACCATGCACTGTGATTGGTGCATACCGTGCGATACACACCATGCACTGTGATTGGTGCATACCGTGAGATACACACCATGCACTGTGATTGGTGCATACTGTGAGATACACACCATGCACTGTGATTGGCGCATACCGTGCGATACACACCATGCACTGTGATTGGTGCATACCGTGAGATACACACCATGCACTGTGATTGGTGCTGTCACGGGATGGCCCAGCACCCCCAGCCAGGGGCGGTGCAGTGACAGTGGTGACATGGACACTTGGGTGTGGTGGCACGCACCCCGTTTTACCAGTACTTTTATTTAGTTGTGATTATTGTGTGGTGTAATAAAGTGTTCCCCGTTGGTTATGGTGTAATGTATTTTTCCCTTTGTTGCCTTGCTCGCCGCCATTTTCCGATTCTTGTGGCGCAGTTGGAATTTCGATTCGGAAAATGGCCGATCCGAACCATCCGGTTCGGATCGCAAAATGGCCGATTCGGACCATCCGGTTCGGATCGCAAAATGGCCGATTCGGACCATCCGGTCCGAATTGGCGACTCCCTGAAGGATGGTGGCCAATGGGTCCCGGGAGGGCGGGCAAGGAGTCCCATTGTATTCTAATTATAATGAGAAGTAATAAAAGTCTGTAATGTAAACAATAAAGGCAGTTCCTGCAGTGCATTCAGCTGTGTCTGGTGTGGCTTGATTCTCCGCCGTACTTCGGATCTGAGTGTCCCCCGCGGCCTCAGAATACGGTGCCCATCCGATCCGAATCGAGCGCGCTGACCCTGCATCGAGCATCAGGGCAGCGGCGCTACCTAAGAAGATTCGATCGGGGAAATTCAGAGATCCGAACCGAAGGGCGCGGCCGCGTACTGCGCTTCGGTATTGCGAGGGATTGCGGTGCGATCCGAATCCCTCGCCCATCCCGGCAGATCCGAAGATTCCTTCAGCCCTGGTCCGATCCGAAACGCCGTCCACCGAGATCTCCGTTAGTTCCGAAAAGTTACCCGCACCGCGATCGGAAACGTTTCCCGCAAGATCCGAAACGTTTCCCACATCGAACCGAAGATTTCCCCCCCCCCCGCGGCTGGCAGATCCGATCTCCACGGACGTCCCACACCCGCAAGGTCAGTGAACCAGCTGCTCGGGACGCTGAGTGCCGTATGGCTCAGTGGTCGGGCTGGTTCTAGGCAGGGGTCCCCTCCACCGCCCGCTAACCCTTCCCCAGGGTCACGCCAGGCCGCACGAGACGCCGAGTGCGCGTCACTCGGTAGTCGGGCCAGCGGTAAGCGAAGGGGTCACGCAGATAGAGCACACCCGCAGGCGGAACAACATCCCATTCCGTCATAGGTGCATACCGTGCGATACACACCATGCACTGTGATTGGTGCATACCGTGAGATACACACCATGCACTGTGATTGGTGCATACTGTGAGATACACACCATGCACTGTGATTGACGCATACCGTGCGATACACACCATGCACTGTGATTGGTGCATACCGTGAGATACACACCATGCACTGTGATTGGTGCATACTGTGAGATACACACCATGCACTGTGATTGGCGCATACCGTGCGATACACACCATGCACTGTGATTGGTGCATACCGTGAGATACACACCATGCACTGTGATTGGTGCATACTGTGAGATACACACCATGCACTGTGATTGGCGCATACCGTGTGATACACACCATGCACTGTGATTGGTGCATACCGTGTGATACACACCATGCACTGTGATTGGCGCATACCGTGAGATACACACCATGCACTGTGATTGGTGCATACTGTGCGATACACACCATGCACTGTGATTGGTGCATACCGTGCGATACACACCATGCACTGTGATTGGCGCATACCGTGAGATACACACCATGCACTGTGATTGGTGCATACTGTGCGGTGTGACTGGGGCTTACCATGTGGTGCACATAATGCACTTATCACAGACATTTTGCAGACCCTGAGAGATCCACTGGATCCCAGGAGATCCGCTGGCCAAGCTCACCGCGGGGATCTCAGTGACGCAGTGTTTAGTTATGACCTCACCTTGAATGCCCAAACCTGGCTCTGAACCAATGGCAAACACGGCACCGCGCACTACTACCTAGCTATCATCTGAGACGCCCCCAGCAGGACCCTTCACCCCCTGCAAACCACCTATACCGAGGCGCACTCTGTGTATAGCATGGAATGAATGGCCAGGACACTGGGGCTGGGGGGGGGCTGTGCTTTTCCGAGGCTTCAAGAAGCAGCACTGAGGCGTAATAATCGCCAGAACGAAGAGGCTGCGGATAATGGGCTGAGAGACGCCCGCGGCTTTCCACTGCCGAGCCGCCACTCCGAACCGCTGCGTATTGTCTGCGAGAAGCACAACATCATTACTCTGAAACTACACCGCGGGGCAGAGAGGCGCCGCGAATAACAGGGTGATGCAGAGTGGAGTGAGGGATCAGTACAGGAATAGCAGGGTGATGCAGAGTGGAGTGAGGGATCAGTACAGGAATAGCAGGGTGATGCAGAGTGGAGTGAGGGATCAGTACAGGAATAGCAGGGTGATGCAGAGTGGAGTGAGGGGGTTACTCCTGGCAGTGAGGGGTAGTTGTAGCAGTGAAGGGGCAGTTACTCCTGGCAGTGAGGGGGTATTTGTAGCAGTGAAGGGGCAGTTACTCCTGGCAGTGAGGGGGCAGTTACACCTGGCAGTGAGGGGGCAGTTGTAGCAGTGAGGGGGCAGTTACTCCTGGCAGTGAGGGGGCAGTTGTAGCAGTGAGGGGGCAGTTACTCCTGGCAGTGAGGGGGTATTTGTAGCAGTGAGGGGGCAGTTACTCCTGGCAGTGAGGGGGCAGTTACACCTGGCAGTGAAGGGGCAGTTACTCCTGGCAGTGAGGGGGCAGTTACTCCTGGCAGTGAGAGGGCAGTTGTAGCAGTGAGGGGCAGTTACTCCTGGCAGTGAGAGGGGTAGTTACTCCTGGCAGTGAAAGGGCAGTTGTAGCAGTGAGGGGGCAGTTACTCCTGGCAGTGAGGGGGTATTTGTAGCAGTGAAGGGGCAGTTACTCCTGGCAGTGAGGGGGTATTTGTAGCAGTGAAGGGGCAGTTACTCCTGGCAGTGAGGGGGCAGTTGTAGCAGTGAGGGGGCAGTTACTCCTGGCAGTGAGGGGCAGTTACTCCTGGCAGTGAAGGGGCAGTTACTCCTGGCAGTGAGGGGGCAGTTGTAGCAGTGAGGGGCAGTTGTAGCAGTGAGGGGCAGTTACTCCTGGCAGTGAGGGGGCAGTTACTCCTGGCAGTGAGGGGCAGTTGGATCAGTGGTGGCGCCCCGTTCCCTTCCCAGGCGGCTGTGCCAGGGGTCATGTAATAAAGGATAATGGCGCGTCCAGGCTGGCATCATGTGAGCAGTGCGGATCGGAGGATGTAATCCCTGGATGGGTGGCATCTGTCTATGCCCGATTATCATCCTGCACTGCCCCTCCCCCAAGCCGCGCTCTATTCCCATTAATTATACCCCTGGATTCATGATTTCCCCCCCCTCCCCCAATTAGCCAGAACAGGAGGCTTTTTAATTTGGCAACTGAGCAGTCACCCTCCCCCGCTCTTCATACTACTAACCCCCACGCGCGCACTACACCCTCTCATGGCTAGCCTGACACACTACTCCCTGCAAGCCCTGTGCACGCACTACACCCTCTCCTTCTCATGGCTAGCCCTGCACGCACTACACCCTCTCCTTCTCATGACTAGCAGCACACGCACTACACCCTCTCCTCATAGCTAGTCCCGCACGCACTACACCCTCTCCTTCTCATGGCTAGCCCCACACACACTACACCCTCTCCTCAAAGCTAGCCCCGCACACACTAAATTCTCTCCTTCTCATGGCTAGCCCCGCACGCACTACACCCTCTCCTTCTCATGGCTAGCCCCGCACGCACTACACCCTCTCCTCATGGCTAGCCCCGCACGCACTACACCCTCTCCTTCTCATGGCTAGCCCCGCACGCACTAAACCCTCTCCTTCTCATGGCTAGCCCCGCACGCACTAAACCCTCTCCTTCTCATGGCTAGCCCCGCACGCACTGTGACGGAACCGTTCTCTTCCGTCTGTCCTGGCTCTCCAGACACCCCTTCAATGCGGTCGGCCCGGCTACTGGGAGCGCTGTCGTCAGCGCCTCGAGCAGCTTGGCCCGCCTGCTTCTGTTTCTCTGCCCTGGAGCCGTTAGGAATTTCCAGAAGGCCGCTCTGTGCCTTCTGAGGTTGAGTGTATAGTGTTGCGTCGCTGAAATAAAACACCAGACGCGGCTGTATGCTTTAAAACAGGATTCTCTCTCTGTCTCAGTTTCTGAGAGTTCTGACTTTTAATGAACAAAAACGCCACCATTTATGCTGAAATCCAACAGCCATAATTTGCATAAATGACGCACATCGTCCTACCAATATGCTAATTACATTATGTCAGGTAGATATTTACAATAAACATTCTTTAGCCTTTAGCTCACACAACATTTACATAATCTATTGTTCTAACACATCAGATTAAAGACAAACACTATCACAGACTTCTTGAATCAAATATGCAGCCAGATAAGGGGAAAAGCCCTGTTGCATAAATTACACAGCAGTAAAGCTTGTTTATCGGCTATACAGAAACACATTTACCTACAGGAATATAAGTATATTTAAAACTAAAGCTACGCCATTTTACACTAAACTAATTTAAACTAAAATAATGGGTAGAGTCCTCGCGCTTACGCCAAGTGTCCAGTGAGTAATACTTCAAGATAATCTAGAAAACATAATAGGAGACATACAGTGCGCAGTACATCCTTATGACACCTGGTTTCCAGAGAGAAAGTATTCAACTCACTTTTTTCTGAGCCCCATAAAGTCGGCTCTGGACTATATAGGCATATATCTGTGGATATGATCTCACCAGCCCGTCCTACCAGCAACCATCCGTGGTGATAACCTGGTCCATAGATGAAATATTGGATCCCCGGGATATGTCACAGACGAAAAGTCAGCAGGATAAAATGAAGTAAAATTTATTGCAGCACTAACGCGTTTCGACCTAATTGGTCTTTATCAAAGTGAAAAAAAATATACATAATACAATGCAGTGTACAACGTTCATTTATACAAAAAAGATGAGGGAAATAGGCGGTGTCAAGCCACAACCTCATTAACTTAATTGGTACGAACACACCCTACTTCCAATCATTTAGAGGCGCAGCACCAGCAAACATTCAATATACAAACGGGCGCATAATGATTACGTCCATCTACCTCGACCCCGCCCCTCTGAGCCATCGATCGCCATTTTGGAAGAGGGAAAATGGTGTCCACAATATAGCTTGCCCTCGCAACATTGATGGGCATTTAAAACAAGCTTATTTCCGGACGTTTTGGGGTCCCGAACCAGCGGGCTCCCACCGTCCATGAGGTGATATCTTTCCCAGGTGCTCGTGGGCATAGCAGCGGCAGACATCCAGCATGTAGACAGGCGCATGGTGATTACATCACCATGTTCCAACTTCCGCCAGTCTGAACCGTCGAGCGCCATTTTTTGAAGAGGGAAAGTGTTGTTGAAAGTACATCCTACCCTCACAATATCGCTGCTTATTAATTTCGACGGACGTTTAGCAATCTTGCTTGTGGCCGTTTTGAGTGCCAAGTCAGCAGGTCCCTACCGTCCGACAGACGCACGGGGACCATATCGACACGCATGTTCCCACATGAACTTCACTTTTCCGGGTGATATATCAAAAAAGAAAAATATATTAAAAATAAAAAAAATAAAAAAAACCCACAAAATTACAGAATATATGCCGCAATGTCACAATTTGCCAGTCGATCAACATATAGCGCGCAATAAGCATATAGCATACATATGTCACGTCACTGATCGAGTTGGGGAGTAGTGCATATACTATTCCACATAACATATAGTAGTGTCATGTAGAGTGGATAATAAAATATGAAATATAAAATGTGAGTCATATAAAAGCATAATGGTAATTGAATTATAATAGAGCATTAATTTCCATATCTATATTCAAGCCCTCAGGTGTTAGACATCCTATATCAAATATCCATTTGGCTTCTAAACGGTTTAAATTCTTTTCAATATCGCCCCCTCTCCAATGCTTTTTAACATGTTGAATACCAGCGAAGCCAAGAAGTTTAGGGTTACCATTATGATGTTTAGAAAAATGGGCTGATACGCTATGTTGCTACCCAAGACCGACCATCTACACATTATCTGCGCCATTTTTTCCACCTTATTGTTTTTTCATAATTTAAACTAAAACCAAAGGATGTAAAATATATTTAAAATCACACGATACAAATGAACATAAAGTCTCTTGGGGTTTGAAGCATGGAGCACCACGTCAGTTCCATGACACGCACTACACCCTCTCCTTCTCATGGCTAGCCCTGCACGCACTACACCCTCTCCTCATGGCTAGCCCTGCACGCACTACACCCTCTCCTCATGGCTAGCCCTGCACGCACTACACCCTCTCCTCATGGCTAGCCCTGCACGCACTACACCCTCTCCTTCTCATGGCTAGCCCCGCACGCACTACACCCTCTCCTTCTCGTAGCTAGCCCAACGCGCACTAAACCCTCTCCTTCTCATGGCTAGCCCTGCACGCACTACACCCTCTCCTCATGGCTAGCCCCGCATGCACTACACCCTCTCCTTCTCATGGCTAGCCCCGCACGCACTACACCCTCTCCTTCTCATGGCTAGCCCTGCACGCACTACACCCTTTCCTCATGGCTAGCCCCGCACGCACTACACCCTCTCCTTCTCATGGCTAGCCCTGCACGCACTACACCCTCTCCTTCTCATGGCTAGCCCTGCACGCACTACACCCTCTCCTTCTCATGGCTAGCCCCGCACGCACTACACCCTCTCCTTCTCATGGCTAGCCCCGCATGCACTACACCCTCTCCTTCTCATGGCTAGCCCCGCACGCACTACACCCTCTCCTTCTCATGGCTAGCCCCGCACGCACTACGACCTCTCCTTCTCATGGCTAGCCCCGCACGCACTACGACCTCTCCTTCTCATGGCTAGCCCCGCACGCACTACACCCTCTCCTTCTCATGGCTAGCCCCGCACGCACTACACCCTCTCCTTCTCGTAGCTAGCCCAACGCGCACTACACCCTCTCCTTCTCATGGCTAGCCCCGCACGCACTAAACCCTCTCCTTCTCATGGCTAGCCCCGCATGCACTACACCCTCTCCTTCTCATGGCTAGCCCCGCACGCACTAAACCTCTCCTTCTCATGGCTAGCCCCGCATGCACTACACCCTCTCCTTCTCATGGCTAGCCCCGCACGCACTACACCCTCTCCTTCTCATGGCTAGCCCTGCACGCACTACACCCTCTCCTCATGGCTAGCCCCGCACGCACTACACCCTCTCCTTCTCATGGCTAGCCCTGCACGCACTACACCCTCTCCTTCTCATGGCTAGCCCTGCACGCACTACACCCTCTCCTTCTCATGGCTAGCCCCGCACGCACTACACCCTCTCCTTCTCATGGCTAGCCCCGCACGCACTACACCCTCTCCTTCTCATGGCTAGCCCCGCACGCACTACACCCTCTCCTTCTCATGGCTAGCCCCGCACGCACTACGACCTCTCCTTCTCATGGCTAGCCCCGCACGCACTACGACCTCTCCTTCTCATAGCTAGCCCTGCACGCACTACACCCTCTCCTTCTCATGGCTAGCCCCGCACGCACTACGACCTCTCCTTCTCATGGCTAGCCCTGCACGCACTACACCCTCTCCTTCTCATGGCTAGCCCCGCACGCACTACGACCTCTCCTTCTCATGGCTAGCCCTGCACGCACTACACCCTCTCCTTCTCATGGCTAGCCCCACACGCACTACACCCTCTCCTTCTCATAGCTAGCCCAACGCGCACTACACCCTCTCCTTCTCATGGCTAGCCCAACGCGCACTACACCCTCTCCTTCTCATGGCTAGCCCAGTTAAGTTCACTGAAAAATCCTCCAAACTCACTACTTTTAACAGTCTTCGGGCGATACAGAGCAAAAGTCTTCCTTTCATAATAATATCAGCCCAAGATGAATTCCAGCGGAAAATAGATGAAACTTATGAAGGTTTAAAAGGTGTAACAGCCATATGTGATGACATCCTCATCTATGGGAAGACAAAGGCCGAACACCATCAAAATCTTTCCGCTATGTTACAGCGTTCAAGAGAAAGGGGTTGTAACAGATCTCTGTGCCCGGACAGGGTCACATCTGTCAAATGCTGTTTCCTCGCTGGACACCCGGGTTCTCCTCGTGACTCTCACGCCTTTCTCCAGTACCTTAGCCGCAGCTTAAAGACAGGTGCATACAGAGCCGTAGCTAGCTCCTTTTGCACCCGAGGCAAAAACAGAAAATTGTGCCCCACCACATAATTTTAAAAATCAGAGTCCCCGTCCAGTGGCGCAGTGCTAAGCTCCTGGATGCTCCCCACGAACAGAAGTAGTGGATCGGACCACCCTTTGTACCCTACATATATAGTGCACACTTAGTACATGTACAAATACAGTACACACAGAATACATGCACGTATAGCAAAAGAACATATAGCATAATATACACCCCCCCCAGAATAATATACACAGCACTGAGCCACCAGACTATTTTCCCCAGTTCACATGGATATTATTGACCCCAGCTCATATGGGTATATATTGCCCCAGTTCACATGGATATGCCCTAGCTCATGGATATGCCCCCCAGCTCTCATGGATATTGCCCCAGCTCTCATGGATAATGCCCCAGGTCTCATGGATAATGCCCCAGGTCTCATGGATAATGCCCCCCCAGGTCTCATGGATAATGCCCCCCCAGGTCTCATGGATATGCCCCCCCAGGTCTCATGGATATGCCCCCCCAGGTCTCATGGATAGTGCCCCAGGTCTCATGGATAGTGCCCCCAGGTCTCATGTATAGTGCCCCCCAGGTCTCATGGATAGTATCCCCAGATAGTGCCCCCAGGTCTCATGGATAGTGTCCCCAGATAGTGCCCCCAGGTCTCATGGATATTGCCCCCAGGTCTCCTGGATAGTGCCCCCAGGTCTCATGGATAGTGCCCCCAGGTCTCATGGATAGTGCCCCCAGGTCTCCTGGATAATGCCCCCAGGTCTCATGGATATTGCCCCCAGGTCTCATGGATATGCCCCCCCAGGTCTCATGGATATGCCCCCCCAGGTCTCATGGATATTGCCCCCAGGTCTCATGGATATGCCCCCCAGGTCTCATGGATATGCCCCCCAGGTCTCATGGATATTGCCCCCAGGTCTCATGGATATTGCCCCCAGGTCTCATGGATATGCCCCCCAGGTTTCATGGATAGTGCCCCAGGTCTCATGGATATGCCCCCCAGGTCTCATGGATATGCCCCCCAGGTCTCATGGATATTGCCCCCAGGTCTCATGGATATTGCCCCCAGGTCTCATGGATATGCCCCCCAGGTTTCATGGATAGTGCCCTCAGGTCTCATGGATAGTGCCCCCAGGTCTCCTGGATATTGCCCCCAGGTCTCATGGATATTGCCCCCAGGTCTCATGGATATTGCCCCCAGGTCTCATGGATATGCCCCCCCAGGTCTCATGGATATGCCCCCCCAGGTCTCATGGATAGTGCCCCCAGGTCTCCTGGATACTGCCCCCCAGGACTCATGGATACTGCCCCCCAGGTCTCCTGGATAGTGCCCCAGGTCTCATGGATATTGCCCCTAGGTCTCCTGGATACTGCCCCCAGGTCTCATGGATATTGCCCCCAGGTCTCATGGATAGTGCCCCCAGGTCTCATGGATAGTGTCCCCAGATAGTGCCCCCAGGTCTCATGGATATGGCCCCCCAGGTCTCATGGATATGGCCCCCCAGGTCTCCTGGATATTGCCCCAGCTCACCTCTCGAAGTGCAGCCGCTCGCACTTCCTGTCAGCGGCCGTTCAAGCAGGAAGCAAGCGGCCGCCGGCAATCATTTCGGGCTGGGCGCTTCACAGCTGTGAAGGGGCGCAGCCATGGCTCGAGACCTGCTGGAAAGCTGCGGGAACGCAGGTTCCCGCAACCTGCGTTCCCTCAGCGTTCCCGCAGGACTCGAGCCATGGCTGCGCCCCTTCACAGCTGTGCCCGAGGCAGGCGCCTCACTCCCCTCGCCCTTCCTACGGCCCTGGGTGCATATAGAGCCTGGCTAGCACCTCCAGAAATAAGCTGAAGCTGTAGACCTGCAGCCTTTTGTTGGCACAGCGAGCAGAAGATGTAGCTGCTACCCCAAAACATGAGCCGTGACTTCAAGTTTGGTCAGAAAGGAGCTGGTTTAATCAAATTGACCAGCAGATTTTTATGGGGACAGACAGGGGTCCTTTACATATAAAAAATCACAGCCTCTTCTAGGAGGACCTAATCACACTGATACAGATAATTGCACAAACATTGACTTCTTGGAATGAGAAATTTAATTCTATTCCGTAGATAGTTACAGTGAACACTACTTAACATTTCTTAACCAATTAAAACAATGGGTGATCCTGATTGACAAAGAGATTACAAAATATACACAGATAACAGCTACACACACACACAGTGAGGCAGTATTCTTACATAATCCAGATTACGCAAACCTAATTACATTATACTGGTTCAAAACAGAAATACTTTAAACCAAATTACATTGAAACAGTTTGGCAATGCCCATGGCCTAAGAACATTCTCTGCATAATTATTCATAGTCTGTGGGCACGAGGCTAGCATCCGCTCTTCTACAAGGGGCACACAGTCTATGTGTAGTGCGGGCATTGCTGTGAGTGCCCGCTCCAGCCAGTCCCAGACACTTGGAGCACAAGTCACTAAAAAGGTGGCGGAGGCTTCCGCCACAGGGGTGTCCAGCTTAACCCAAAGAAAAGGATAATTTATGCCACAGACGTCAGTTTACCAGGCAGGGGGTCGATATCCAGGCGGCAGACAAGGGTGGTCGGGTTTACCAGGCAGGGGGTCAATATCCAGGAGGAAGACAAGAGGAGTTTGGTTAGGTAGCAGGAAGCTAGGTAGGGGTATTTCTGGGAAACAGGATAATAGGAATGGGCACAGGGAAAACTGAGCATTGAATCAAGGGCAGTCTGGGATTTAAATAGGGCGCCTGCTGTGAGTCCGCCAATCAGGAGAAGATGCCGTTTGGTAGTCATGGCGACCAGGCTGACTCTGGCTTCCTGGTAGTATCTGATTGGATGTGTGAGGCTCCCGAGCTCGGCGAGAACCACAGGTTCTCAGGAGTTATGTTCAGGGCCATATCCTTTCCAGTGGATCAGATATTCAAGTTGTTGTTTATGAAGTCGAGAGTTGAGAATGCGCTGTACTTCGAATTCCTCAACCCCTTCTCGTACTACAGGATCCGGAGGAGCAGGAGATCGATGGAAGAATTGATTTTCGATCCACGGTTTCAGGAGGGAGACATGAAAGACTGGGTGCACTTTCAAAGGGTGAAGTTGAAGTCGAACAGCGACAGGGGAGATAATGGAGGTTATGGGTAGGGATGAGCATTCGGTTCGGATCTGTTCAGAGTTCGAATCGAACATTGGCTGTTCGAAAGTTCGAGAACTTCGAACTTTTTTGGGACGTTCGCCAAAAGTTAAAAAAAAAAAAAAAGGAAAAAAAAATTTGAAAAAAGGATAAAAAATGCTTAAAAAAATACTAAAAAATCTAGCAATAAAGAGACTCTTTACTGCAGAATATTATAAGCAACGGTTTATTAGATATTGAATTAAAACGGGATTATTTTTAACATTGAAGCCTATGGGATAAAACATTCTTGTTACTAAAACATCAGGCAGACACGGCCCTCTAATCAGGCACTGTAGAGGGCAGCCTGCCGGGGCCTCCCAAGGATCCCCTTGAGGAGCATGCGGCCGCCGGATGACAGAGCTGCGACTGTGTGGGCTAGCCGCCCGGGTGCATGTGGCAGAGACAGGCGGCGCAGGGAGGGAGCCACTGCACCTGCAGCCACGGCAGACCCCCACCACAACCAGGATCCAGGGAGTCCCCACGGACCACCAGGCTAAGGTAAGGCGACACATTTCTAAAAAAATAAAATCGGAGGACATTTTTAAATGTCCCCGGGAACATAAAATAAAACCTTTTTTTTCTTTCTCTACCTTGCTGAATGTATTTAATTATATATATTAGATACATTCAGCCAGGTAGAGGGGGGTGGCATGTGGGCTGCGCGGGGTCTCAGGCAGTGGTTTGTTTTTTTTGTGTGTGTATATTTTTAGCAAATTTATAGGGGAAGGTAAGGGCAGGTATGACATATATATATATATATATATATCCAGACTTGTATTACACACACATTTTGGCAACTAATTGCCCCCCCATTTGGCTGATCCCTCTAGAAGAAATGTTGAACCCAATAGAGCAGAGAATAATATATATGGAAATATATATCATGGAAATGCCCCCCAGCTCATGGAAATGCCCCCCAGCTCATGGATATGCCCCCAGCTCATGGATATGCCCCAGCTCATGGAAATGCCCCCCAGCTCATGGATATGCCCCCCAGCTCATGGATATGCCCCCCAGCTCATGGATAATGCCCCCCAGCTCATGGATAATGCCCCCCAGCACATGGAAATGCCCCCCAGCACATGGATTTGCCCCCAGCTCATGGATAATGCCCCCCCAGGACATGGATTTGCCCACAGCTCATGGATAATGCCCCCCAGCTCACTCTCCGTGATCATACTTACCTTCCTTTAGCGACGCCGGGAAAGTCTTCGCGCGCGCGCTCCTTGGAAGGACCCCAGCCACGACCATGTGGGACCATGTGATCGCGGCTGGGGTCCTTCCAACGAGTGCACGCGCGGAAACTTTCCCGGCGTCGCTAAAGGAAGGTAAGTATGAGCGGAGAGCAGCTGCAGGGCCTGTCTGAATGCTCTATCGGCATTCGGACAGGCCCTGCAGCTGCTCTCCTAACTTTGTTTATATTACCTTCCTTTAGCGACGCGCGGGAAAGTTTCCGTGCGTGCGCTCGTTGAAGGACCCCAGCCGCAATCACATGGTCCCACGTGGTCGCGGCTGGGGACCTTCCAAGGAGCGCGCGCGCGCGAAGACTTTCCCGCGTCGCTAAAGGAAGGTAAGTATAAACAAAGTTAGGAGAGCAGCTGCAGGGCCTGTCCGAATGCCGATAGAGCATTCGGACAGCCGCCCCAGCCCTAGGATGCCGGCAAGCCGGCTCAATGCCGGCTTCCGGTATCGGAAAAAAATATCGGGGTACTGCATGAGTACCAAGTACTCCTGCAGTACCCGGTATCGGCACCGATATCGATACTAGTATCGGTATCGGTGCAACCCTAATTTTAATATTAGACCGCAGAGTCCACCACTGCACTCTTCCACAATACCACAGAGGGGTTACGGTGTGAAGGCACTTGCTGCCACCAAAGGCAAAATATTTGGGTGCACTGACTCCTGTACCAGATTCATATAATTTTAATATTTGACCGCAGGTTCCAACCCTACACTCTACCACAATACCACAGAGGGGTTACGGTGTGACAGCACTGTTGCCGACACTAAAGGCCCAATTTTAAAGCACCTATTGTTACTTTCATCCAAAGCCTGCATAAGTTTCACCATAATTTAGCCAAAAACATCACTAAACTTGTTCTGCGTGTCCTAAAACGTCTCCTCTTTTCATACAGGCTGCCGCCCCAAGCAGTTGTTTATGAATAGATTAAAGGAAAAGCATTTACCATCATTTGAAATGTCATTTTTTTGTTTTTAAATGTTTCTACACATCCTACAAATCCGCCACTTCAAGGGCAGGTTATGGGGACCTCCTAGGCACGATATTTGAAGGAATTTTTCATTTTTATTCTTATCCTTTATTTCATGGAAAATTCACCGTTCCGTTAAAAACTTTTTTTTTAACTGTTTGTCCTTGTTTCCTGTCCCCCAGGGCACTACCCGGACCCCCATACACCTTTTATGGCAAATATCTAGCATATATGCCCTCTTGGAGAGTCTCAGCTGAGCTGGGGGGCATTATCCATGAGCGGAGGGGGGGGCAAATCCACAAGCTGGGGGGCATTATCCACGAGCTGGGGGCATTATCCACGAGCTGGGGGGCATTATCCACGAGCTGGGGGCATTATCCACGAGCTGGGGCAATATCCACGAGCTGGGGGCATTATCCATGAGCTGGGGGGCATTATCCATGAGCTGGGGGGCAGTATATCCATGAGCTGGGGCATTATCCACGAGCTGGGGGGCAGTATCCATGAGCTGGGGCATATCCATGAGCTGGGGGCATATCCATGAACTGGGGGGCAGTATCCATGAACTGGGGGGCAGTATCCATGAGCTGGGGGGCAGTATCCATGAGCTGGGGTGCAGTATCCATGAGCTGGGGTGCAGTATCCATGAGCTGGGGGGCAGTATCCATGAGTTGGGCAAATCCATGAGCTGGGGCATATCCATGAGCTGGGGGGGGCAGTATCCATGAGCTGGGGGGCATTATCCATGAGCTGGGGGGCAAATCCATGAGCTGGGGGGCATATCCATGAGCTAGGGGCTTTATATGAGGTCTGTTCTTATTGGAAAGCGTTCACATGACATAAAATAAAAGTATCGGTACTCGGTATCGGTGAGTACTTGAACGAAAGTATCGGTACTCGTACTCGGTCTTAAAAAAGTGGTATCGGTGCATACCTAATTTTAAGTGTTTCGTCGATAACCATACTTTTTGAGCGACTTGATAATTAGGGGGTGAAACTCTACCACGATCAGCATATTTCTTGTAATTTTGTTGTGCACTAGACAGTGTCCCTGGCAAGGAGAAATCCTTGTTGGAGGAAGGTAACGTGGTCATCGGCTGCAGCGACAGAACTCGTGGGTAGTAGGTCTGGGAGGATGGGGGTGATAGCCATAGTTGATGAAGAAGAGGGATTGGCGAGTGGATGTGTGTTTTTGGGAATTGTAGGTGAATTCTGCAGTAGTGAGGAGTTTGAGCCAGTTATCTTGAGTGTGGGAGGCGTAACAGCAGATATACTGTTCTAGGGTTTGGTTGGTCCTTTCGATCTGACCATTTGAGTGGGGATGAAAGGCGGTGGATAAACAGAGGGAGATGCCGAGGAGTATACAGAAGGCTCTCCAAAATTTCGACGTAGATTGTGACCCATGGTCAGAAATGATAGATTCGGGAGTGCCGTGTAGTTTGAAGATGTGGTGAAAAAAGAGGTCGGCCATAGCCGTGGCCGAAGGCAACCCTCAAGTAGGGATAAAGTGGGCCATTTTGGATAACCTGTCTACTACTACCACAATGGTAGTGTGGTTCTGAGAAGGGGGTAGGTCGACCATAAAATCTACTGAAATACTAGCCATGGGGCGAGGAGGGATAGGAAGAGGATGTAGTAGGCCTGTCATTTTGCCCCTTGGAACCTTACTGCAGTTACATACTGTACATAAGCGGACATAATCTCGGACGTCAGAAATTACAGAGGGCCACCAATAGTGTCGCTGGACTAGGTCAAGGGTTTTGTGAATTCCTCTGTGACCTGCTGTGGGTGCATCATGACAGAGTTGTAGCGCCGTTTGTTGTTGTTCCGAGGGTACCGTGAATCTATTAGGAAGAGGGTTCTGACGGTTAGGGGGGTATTCTCGTAGTTTCGTAGGGAGAGAGGTTTGTATGGTAAGGAAATGACCGTGTTGAAGGATGGTCCCATCGTCTTCTTCAGAAGATGTTGATGGTTCTTCGGAAAGACGGGATAGGGTATCTGCTTTACCATTTTTACTCCCAGGGCGGTAGGTTACGTGGAAAATGAAACGTGAAAAAAAAAGGGACCAGCAGGCTTGTCGGGGCAGGGACGTCGAGCGGCCTTTAGATATTCAAGGCTTTTGTGGTCTGTGTATATTGTTATGGGGTGTACGGTACCTTCAAGGAGATGTCTCCATTCCTCAAAAGCATTTTTTATGGCCAACAGTTCCCGGTCCCCCACACTGTAATTCATTTCTGCAGGGAGTAGTGTACAGGAAAAAAAGGCTATTGGGTGTAGGGCACCATTATCATTGCCCCTTTGGGAAAGAATAGCTCCCGTAGCTACTGCTGAAGCGTCGACCTCCAAAAAATAGGCCTTTCCCGGATTGGGAAGAAGTAGTATGGGAGCTGTGGCGAATAGTTCATGTAATTTATCAAAAGCATGTTGAGCGGTATTGGACCATAAGGGGTTGTTTTTCGTGTTAATTGGGTCAAAGGAAATACAATCTTAGAAAAATGTTGGATAAATTTCCTATAAAAATTCGCAAACCCTAGGAAGCTTTGGATTTCTTTTTTGGTTTTGGGACAGGGCCAATTGGTGATAGCTTCAATCTTGTGAGGGTCCATTCCGATGTATCCTGGAGTAATTATGATGAATTAGGAACTCAATCCGAGAAGCTTCGAAGATACATTTATCTAGCTTTATATAGAGGTTGTGGTGACGTAGACGAGAAAGGACGGACTTGACATGTTGTCGGTGCAGGTTTAGAGAAATGGAGTATATAAGTATGTCATCCAGGTATACTACAACATAGACGTCGAGAAGGTCTCTAAGTATATCGTTCACGAAATGCTGGAATGCTGCTGGGGCGTTGCATAGTATATGCCTTATACCTTATATTCGTAATGAGCGTATCTTGTTTTAAATGCGGTCTTCCATTCATCATCTTTGCGGATGCGCAATAGATTATAGGCCCCCCTGAGATAGAGTTTGGTGAAGACCGTAGCGTTTTTTAGTTGTTCCAGTAGTTCAGGTATAAGAGGTAACGGGTATCTATTCTTGGCGGTAATCTTATTGACTTCTCTGTAATCTACGCAGGGTTGAAGGCCACCATCTTTCTTTTCGACAAAAAAGATGCCTACACCAGCTGGGGAGGAAGAAGGTCTGATGAATCCTTTTTTAAGGTTTTCTTGTATGTATTCTTTGAGGACTAGGAGTTCAGGTTCCGATAGGGGTAGATATGTCCGAAGGGTATGTTGGCTCCAGGTAGGAGGTCTATAGGGCAATCGTATTTACGATGTGGGGGTAGGTGTTCAACCCCTTTTTTGTCGAACACATCAGAGAATTCAGCGTATATTGGAGGAAGAGAAATGTTGGAGGGTTTCATGTCTTTATCCAGGATGGAGGAGGTGCAGCCCCTGGGTATAGCGGGACGTAGACATACATCAGTACAGTATTGGGAAGAAAAGGTGAATGTCCCCGAGGCCCAGGATATAACCGGATCGTAGGTGCAGAGCCAAGAGATACCCAGAATTACCGGGAATAGGGGTGATGTTACTAGGTCAAACTGGAGTGATTCTTTGTGGCTGCGCCCTATCTGAATCTGTAGGGTGATGGTTTCCAGGGTTACTGGGCCAGAAGTTAAAGGAGAGCCGTCAACACATTGTATCTTCAGTGGTGATTTATTATTCACGTAGGGAATACCAAGGGAAATGGCAAAAGTAAATTCCATGAAGCAGCTACTAGCGCCTGAATCCACCATGGCAGATACGGATACCGGATGGTCATTCCACTGTAATAAAAGGAAGATGGATAAAAGTTGTGACAAGGAACATGGAGGGCTGTTTACTGGGGAGATTTCATTCTTACCGCTACAGGGTCTGGGTTTTGCAGGACAATACCAGACAGTGTGATTGGGTTTCCCACAATATAGGCACAATTGGTTAGTCTTGCAGCGAGTTGCTTCTTCTGGTGATAGATGACCCTTAACCAGACCAATTTGCATGGGTTCTTCTGCGGTGATGGTTTTGAAGGGTATAGGGGGGTTATTAGTGCGGGAATAGGTAAGTAAGCGATGAGGTGGTGGGGTGTCCATGGCACGCACTCTTCCACGCTCACGTAGAGTAGACGTCTATCTATGGTAGTGGTTAGCTGGATCAGAGGTTCCAAGTTTAACGGTGTAGGCCCATGTGCCAGGTCATCTTTAATATTGTTGGAGAGGCCAATTTTATACTGGTTTACAAAGGTGGTCTCATTCCAGCCTGTTTCAAGAGATAGAGCTTTGAATTCGGCAATGTAATCCTCCACCGGTCTTCTACCTTGTCGAAGATCTCTGATGGCAGCTTGGGAGGACTCAACCCTATAGGGATCATCATATAAATCATGTAGTGATGTTATGAATAGGTCCCAGGAGGTACTTAGGACAGGATTGTTGGTGATGAGGAGATGCTGGGCCCATGTTCAGGGTTCTCCTTGCAATAAAGAAATGACTGTCTTGACTCTGATTTCCTCGTTAAAATAAGTGCGAGGTTTTAGAGGAAATAGTAACTGGCAATCAGGATTTATTGTATATTTTTCTGTTTAGTGTTGAATCTGCCTTTGCTGCTTTCATGCTATTGATTTCATACAGTGGCAAGAAAAAGTATGTAAACCCTTTGGGATTACGTGGAGTTTTGCATGAATTGGTCATAAAATGTGCTCTGATCTTCATCTAAGTCACAACAATTTGAAAAACACAGTCTGCTTAAAATAATACAACACAAACATTATATGTTTCATGTGTTTATTGAACAGAACATGTAAACATTCACAGTGCAGGGTGGAAAAAGTATGTGAACCCCTAGCCTAATGACTTCTCCAAGAGCTAATTGGAGCCAGGAGTGAGCCAACCTTGAGTCCCATCAGTGTGATATTATTGGAAGTGTTGCTGAAAGCTGTCCTGCCCTTTAAAAACACACACCAGTTTTGGGTTTACTGGTTTCAAGAAGCACTGCCTGATGTAAACCATTCCTTGCAGAAAAGTGCTCTCAGAAGACCTACGATCAAGAATTGTTGATTTGCATGAAGCTGGAAAGGGTTACAAAAGTATCTCCAAAAGCCTTGATGTTCATGTGTCTACGGTAAGACAGACTGTCTACAAATGGAGAAAGATCAGCACTGTTGCTACTCTCCCTAGGCGAGTGTCACGGATCCCCCTGATACTAGAATGGTGGTCCCTATACGCAGGACACTCTCTACCCTTCCGATCCTTAGAGTGGTCGGCACGACTAGACAGACTACTAGAATGGCAGTACAGAGCACATACAAGAGAGACGTCACGGATCCCTCTGCTTATCTGACTAGTGGTCCCTAGACGCAGGACATTCTCTACCCTTCCGATCCTTAGATTGGTCGGCACGACTAGACGGACATAGAATGATACACAAGGACTTAGAATAATTAGCTCTTCCCAAGACCCTAACAACACAAGGGGTAGTCTGATGTGTGCTTAGGGTGCCACACAGACTGACCTCAATACCAGAAATAGAAGAGTTAATGCCAATACCAGGGGTTACGCACAGAATGGTTCGTTCGCCAATGCCAGGGGTCATACACAGAATCGTTAGTTTGCCAATGCCAAGGGTCATGCACAGAGTCGTTAGTTTGCCAATGCCAAGGGTCATGCACAGAATCGTTAGTTTGCCAATGCCAAGGGTCATACACAGAATCGTTAGTTTGCCAATGCCAAGGGTCATACACAGAATCGTTAGTTTGCCAATGCCAGGGGTCATACACAGAATCGTTAGTTTGCCAATGCCAAGGGTCATACACAGAATCGTTAGTTTGCCAAAATATACAAGAGCTCTGCGGGAAGTAACTACCACGTCAGGGCATCGGCGTCTCTGTGAGTCTGGGCTTTAAACCCGGCGGGTCCGCGTCTCCCCGCCAGGCCCCGCCCCCCGGCGTCCCACGTGTGCGGAAGCGACCGCAATATCACTCGGCGCCTGGCCAGCGAGCAGCGAGGAAGCTGCTGCCAGGCGCCGGGGGGGTGCGGGGGCCACCGTGACAGAACCCCCCCTCTACGGGCGGCCACTGGACGACCCCCAGGAGCGCGGGGATGAGCCAAATAGAAAGCCCTCACCAACCGAGGAGCATGAACCTCAGTAGCCGGGAGCCAAGAGCGATCCTCTGGACCGTAGCCCACCCAGTCAACCAAGTACTGAAGGACCCCCCTAGAAACCCTAGCGTCCAGAATGGCCTCAACTTCAAACTCCTCCTCGCCCTCCACAGAGACAGGAGGAGGGGGACACGGACCCTGGTGTACCGATTACACAAGAGTGGTTTTAAAAGGCTCACGTGGAACACATTGTGTATCCTGATATGGGAGGGCAGTGCCAAAGCATAGGAGACCGGATTGATTCGCCGCAGAATCTTATAGGGCCCTATGTATCTGGGTGCCAGTTTCATAGAGGGTACTAAGAGCTTGATGTTCCGTGAAGAAAGCCAAACCCTGTCCCCAACTTGATACACGGGTGCCGGCCTCCTGTGTCTGTCGGCCTTGATCTTCTGGATACCACTGCTATCCTCCAGTGCCCTTTTAACCCTTCCCCAAGTTTCTTTCAATGACGCTAAATGCTCATCCAGAGCAGGAATCGCGGTATCAGGAAACGTAGCAGGGAGCACGGGAGGATCAAAACCGTAAACAGTGAAGAAAGGGGAATGTCCTGTGGCTTCGCTTACTGCACTGTTCAAGGCATACTCTGCCCACGGTATCAGGTCTGACCAGTTATCTTGTCGTTCGGATATAAAGCACCTGAGATATTTCTCTATATTTTGATTGGCTCGTTCTGCTGCTCCGTTGGTCTGGGGGTGATAGGCCGAAGAGAAGGATAGGTCTATCCCCACATTCTTGCAAAACCTTTCCAGAATCTGGAGACGAATTGGGTCCCCCTATCAGAGACAATCCCAAGAGGAATACCGTGTATGCGGACCACATTGGTAATGAAAATGGGCACCAGTTCGGCTGCCGAAGGAAGTTTCCGAAGAGGAACATAGTGACCCATTTTGGAGAATCGATCAATGACCGTGAGTATTACAGTATTCCCTTTTGACTCGGGTAACTCTACTATAAAATCCATAGCTAAATGCGACCATGGTCGTTCGGGGATTGGCAGAGGCTGGAGTAAACCAATGGGCGCTGTTTTGGGACTTTTATGTCTTGTGCACACCTCGCACACGGTTATGTAATCTTTAACATCACGGCGCACCGTGGGCCACCAGAGGAGTTTACGTATACTAGACACTGTTTTGGTGATCCCCATATGCCCAGAGGTTTTGTTATCATGATAAAGTTTCAGTACTTCTTCTCTTTCGTTCTCAGGTACAAAGAGTTTCGCAGGAGGTCTCCCCCCAGGAGCTGTACCCTGGGCGGTCTGCAATCTTAACATCAGAGGAGACGAGACACTAATCGTGGTAAGGCTATAATTCTTTCCTGGGGTACAATGGGATGCTGATCTTGGATGTTATGTTCGTAGGATTCGTATTGTCTTGACAATGTGTCTGCTTTAATGTTTCTTGACCCAGGTCTATATGTGAGGACGAAATTAAAGCTTGAAAGAAACAACGACCATCTCGCTTGTCTGGCATTTAACCGTTTAGCGTCTCCAATGTACGTAAGATTCTTATGATCGGTTATGATGACAATGGGGTCCCTAGACCCCTCCAATAAGTATCTCCATTCCGTCAAGGCTGCGATAACTGCTAACAACTCTCTATTTCCGATATCATAGTTCCTCTCTGCCGGGGACAACTTTCGGGAATAGAAGCCGCATGGATGCAAGGGTTTGTCGGGTGCCTCCCTTTGGGACAAGACTGCACCAAGACCTAGCTCGGAGGCGTCAACTTCAACCTGGAAAGGCAGAGCCGGATCTGGATGTCGGAGAACAGGGGCAGTTGTGAAAGCCTGTTTAAGTGCCTCAAAGGCTTGACTGGCCTGGGGTGTCCATTTCTGATTCGCCACCCCTTTTTTAGTCATAGCCGTGAGGGGAGCTACCAAGGCCGAAAAGTTTTTAATGAACCTCCGGTAGTAATTAGTAAACCCCAGAAACCTCTGGATGGCTTTAAGCCCTTGGGGTAAAGGCCAGTCAAGAATCGCTGAGAGTTTTGTAGGATCCATTTGGAAACCCTCAGGGGTTATTATATACCCAAGGAAGTGCACTGTCTCTATGTCGAATAAGCATTTCTCTAGTTTACAATATAACCCAGCCCTCAATAATCTCTTCAACACTTGTTGCACATGGACGTGATGGGTGTCCTTATCAGGAGAGTATATCAGGATGTCGTCCAGATATACTATAACGAACGTTTGCAGGAAGTCCCGTAGGGTGTCGTTTATGAGGTCCTGAAAAACGGCTGGCGCGTTACATAATCCAAAGGGCATCACTAGGTATTCATAATGCCCGCTACGTGTATTAAAAGCCGTTTTCCATTCATATGCCCCTTCTTAACCCTGACCAGGTTGTACGCTCCGCGTAAATCAAGCTTCGTATAAATACGGGCCCCTTTTAATCGGTCGAACAATTCTGTTATAAGAGGTATTGGATATGCATTCTCTTATGGTAATCCTATTCAAACCTCTATAATCGATGCAAGGTCGCAGGTCACCCTCTTTTTTGGAAACGAAAAAGAAACCTGCTCCTGCGGAGAGGAGGATCGTCTGATAAATCCTCGCTCTAGATTCTCCCTATATATTCCTCCATAATGTCGTTTTCCTTTTGTGACAAAGGGTATACGTGTCCTCTAGGAGGCATAGTACCAGGGAGCAACTCTATAGCACAGTCATAAGGACGATGCGGTGGTAGGACCTCAGTCCTGGTTTTAGAGAACCTCCTTTAGCGCCATATAACATTCAGGGACTTCGGTGGACAAAGGAGGTGCTGTAGCAATATTGAGGCTACCAATCACATCAACCCTGCCCAGGCACTTTGACTGGCAACTAGGACCCCAACACTTTATATCTCGCTGGGCCCAATCAATCACCGGGTTATGCTCTATTAACCATGGGAACCCAAGAACGACAGGACATGAGGAGAGTCGATAATCTGGAATCGTATGGTTTCACGGTGCAGAACTCCCGTAGTCATGCATACATCAATAGTGTCGTGAGTGATATGGGGACATGACAGGGGTTTTCCGTCTATGGCTTCCACCATTAGAGGCCTCTCCTTTAGAACCAGAGGTAAGAGGTTTTTGGCGGCAAAACATCTGTCCATAAAATTACCTGAGGCTCCAGAGTCTAGGAATGCCTCAGTCTCGAGGTGAACCCCCTCCCAGGTGAGGGAGATGGGTACCAGAATCCGGGTTTTTTTTTTTCATCGTCCACAAAGGAGGCATACAGAGAACCGATAACCTGGGTATTGGCTGTTCTTTGACCTGATTTGTTAGTCTCACCCCTGCTACCCCTGGGTCTCTGAGGACATTGAAGGCGGAAATGATCTGCCCCGGCACAATAAAAGCAGAGCCCCTTTCTTTTCTGTGAGCTCTTTCTGCCTCTGAAATACCCGTTTTTCCTATCTGCATGGGTTCAACGGCCGGTACATCAGTCTTTGCGGTCTCCGGGTTGCCTGATGTAGTGGTGTGTCTGGGTACTAGGGGCAAAGGAGGCAGGACCCGTCTGGGTCTATCTCTGGGGTGTCTCCTTTCCCTGATTTGATCGTCCATGGCAATGCAGAAATCAACCAAATGATCCAGATGTTCTGGTAATTTTAAGGGAGCCAACTCAAACATAAAAGCCTCGTTCAGGCCTTCGGTAAAGGCTAGGGTTAAAACGTCGTTCGGCCAGTGTACCTCAGAAGACAAAGTCTTAAACTCTATGGCATAGTCGGAGACCCTCCTATTACCCTGTTTGATGTGAAACAGGGATCTACCCGCATTGGTAGCCCTTCTAGAGGGATCGAAGGTACGCTTTAACTCGGAGGTAAAACCCTCATAGTCATAAATGATGGGTTTCTTATTCTCCCACAAGGGCGTGGCCCATAATAAAGCTTTTTCGGTTAGATGATTAATCAGATAGCCTACTTTGGCTTTATCGGACATACAGGACCCTGGATTGTTCTCGAACAAGATCTCGAGTTGGGTCAGAAAGCCCCGGCATAAGTTTGGTGTTCCATCATAGCGTACTTGCATCATACTGAGCCTACATCCCTCGGGAGCGGCCGAACTGACCCTAGGCACTACTGGGTCTGGAGGGCTTGCAGTTCCAGAACTGGATCGATTTAACAGGGTTTGCAGGGCAAGAGCAATCTGGTCCATTCTATGGTCCTGCTCTTCTTGTCTGGCTGCAATACGTGTCAACTGATTAGAGAGGTCTGCGGGATCCATTGGCCCTGACGTAATGTCACGGATCCCCCTGATACTAGAATGGTGGTCCCTATACGCAGGACACTCTCTACCCTTCCGATCCTTAGAGTGGTCGGCACGACTAGACAGACTACTAGAATGGCAGTACAGAGCACATACAAGAGAGACGTCACGGATCCCTCTGCTTATCTGACTAGTGGTCCCTAGACGCAGGACACTCTCTACCCTTCCGATCCTTAGATTGGTCGGCACGACTAGACGGACATAGAATGATACACAAGGACTTAGAATAATTAGCTCTTCCCAAGACCCTAACAACACAAGGGGTAGTCTGATGTGTGCTTAGGGTGCCACACAGACTGACCTCAATACCAGAAATAGAAGAGTTAATGCCAATACCAGGGGTTACGCACAGAATGGTTCGTTCGCCAATGCCAGGGGTCATACACAGAATCGTTAGTTTGCCAATGCCAAGGGTCATGCACAGAGTCGTTAGTTTGCCAATGCCAAGGGTCATGCACAGAATCGTTAGTTTGCCAATGCCAAGGGTCATACACAGAATCGTAGTTTGCCAATGCCAAGGGTCATACACAGAATCGTTAGTTTGCCAATGCCAGGGGTCATACACAGAATCGTTAGTTTGCCAATGCCAAGGGTCATACACAGAATCGTTAGTTTGCCAATGCAAGGGTCATACACAGAATCGTTAGTTTGCCAAAATATACAAGAGCTCTGCGGGAAGTAACTACCACGTCAGGGCATCGGCGTCTCTGTGAGTCTGGGCTTTAAACCCGGCGGGTCCGCGTCTCCCCGCCAGGCCCCGCCCCCCGGCGTCCCACGTGTGCGGAAGCGACCGCAATATCACTCGGCGCCTGGCCAGCGAGCAGCGAGGAAGCTGCTGCCAGGCGCCGGGGGGGTGCGGGGGCCACCGTGACAGCGTGGTCGTCCTGTAAAGATGACTGCAAGAGGACAGCGCAGAATGCTTAATGAGGTAAAGAAGAATCCTAGAGTGTCAGCTAAAGACTTACAGAAATCTCTGGCACATGCTAACATTTTTGTTGACACATCTACAATAAGGAAAACATTAAACAAGAATGGATAACATGGGAGGACACCATGTAGGAAGCCATTGCTGTCCAAGAAGAATATTGCAGCACGTTTGAAGTTTGCAAAAGAGCACCTGGATGTTCCACAGTACTACTGGCAAAATATTCTGTGGACAGAGGAAACCAAAATTGAGATGTTTGGATAAAACACAACACTATGTGTGGAGAAAAAAAGGCACAGCACACCAACATCAAAACCTCATCCCCACTGTAAAACATGGCGGAGGGAGCATTATGGTTTGGGGCTGCTTTGCTGCCTCAGGGCCTGGACGGATTGTTGTTATTGATGGAAAAATTAATTCCAGAGTTTATCAAGATGCAGGAAAACGTAAGACCATCTGTCCGCCAACTGAAGCTCCGCAGAGGATGGGTGATTCAACAGGACAATGACCCAAAGCATACAAGTAATTCAACAAAAGAATGGCTTCAACAAAACAAAATACGCCTTCTGGAGTGGCCCAGTAAGAGTCCTGACCTCAACCCGATTGAAATGCTGTGGCATGACCTTAAGAGAGCGATTCACATCAGACATCCCAAGAATATTGCTACACTGAAACAGTTTTTTGAAGAGGAGTGGTCCAAAATTACTCCAGATCGTTGTGCAGGTCTGATCTGCAACTACAAGAAACATTTGGTTGAGGTTATTGCTGCGAAAGGAGGGTCAACCAGTTATTAAGTCCAAAGGTTCACATACTTTTTCCACCCTGCACTGTGAATGTTTACATGTTCTGTTCAATAAACACACGAAAACATATGTTTGTGGGAGGAATTGGATTCCAAAGAACCCAAAAGGAAGGTGGGAACAAATATGATTAAAATTCTAAACCTTTATTGGACTTCTGAGAAAAAACGTACACACCCACAAAATGTATAAAAAATAATGTTTGTGTTGTATTATTTTAAGCAGACTGTGTTTTTCAAATTGTTGTGACTTAGATGAAGATCAGAGCACATTTTATGACCAATTCATGCAAAACTCCATGTAATCCCAAAGGGTTCACATACATTTTCTTGCCACTGTAGCTATTTTGTCCCTTCTGGGTTTCCCTAGCTTTCTGTATCCAGCTAGTTCCCACCCCTCTGCTCTGTGTCTTGTTGTTAGTTACTTCCTGGTCACATAGCAGCCATTCTGTGCTCACTGCTAGACAAATCTAATGTCTTTTTACCTGCATTGCTGTACACTATTCCAGATTGTCAGTCTGATCATTAAAGTCTTCAACTGGATTCATCTTTCTACGTGTCAGTTTTGCTGAGTTGAAGCTATCTGCTGAACTTCATCGTGTGAGTACTGGTCAAACACAGACAGCTAGTCTAAAGCACCCACGCCTCACAGCTTTGCTTAGGGACGCAGAATAGTAAAAAGACATTAGATTTGTCTAGCAGTGAGCACAGAATGGCTGCTATGTGACCAGGAAGTAACTAACAACAAGACACTGAGCAGAGGGGTGGGAACTAGCTGGATACAGAAAACTAGGGAAACCCAGAAGGGACAAAATAGCTATGAACTCAGTAGCATGTAAGCAGCAAAGGCAACACAAAACAGAAAAATATACAATAAATCCTAAATCATGGGGCATTGCACTCCCCGTCTGAAATCATTAGATTTCAAAATAAACTAACACTATAACTTTAAATGTCCTCCTGGAAACCTGATGCGGACCTGAAAAACAAAGGTAAAGCATTCAATAATACACAACTTTACACTTTATAGTCAGTAAGTAAGGCAACAGTCTTGAAGGTAGGACATAATTTTCTCCTCGCATCTGGAACTAACAAGTTAACCCATCTTTGTGCTGGAGAAGCTGCTCTAGGCCAGCCGGAATCCAGTGCTAATCCGCAGAATCGGGAAATGTTCCAGTTCTACCAGGAAGGCCCTCTACAAGTACAAAGCCCCAGAAACAAAGATTGAAAGAAAGAAAAGGGAGAAGACTAGAGCTACTGTGTCAAAGACAGTCGGTGTGGATAAGAATGGTGGTACACGTGTAGTCAAACTGCGTAAAATGCCTTGCTATTATCCTACTCAAGATGTTCCAAGGAAGCTGTAAAGCCACGGCAAGAAGCCTTTCACCCAGCACAGACGCAACCTGCGCTCCTCCATCACTCCTGGGACCGTATTCTGCTCTTGGCAGAAGCCTTTCCACAAACAGCCAGTTGGATTACAATGGTGTTGGTGGAAGTTTGGCCTAGAGCGGCTTCCCCAGCACGAAGATGGGATAACTTGTTAAATTTTCTCCTCGCATTTGGAACTATGGCCTACCTTCAAGACCGTTGACTTACTTACTGACTATAAAGTGTAAAGTTGTATTATTGAATGCTTTACCTTTGTTTTTCAGGTCCGCATTGGGTTTCCAGGAGGACATTTAAAGTTATAGTGTTAGTTTATTTTGAAATCTAAAGATTTCAGACGGGGAGTGTCACGCCCCATGATTTATTGTATATTTTTCTGTTTTGTGTTGAATCTGCCTTTGCTGCTTACATGCTATTGATTTGACAGCTATTTTGTCCCTTCCGGGTTTTCCTAGCTTTCTGTATCCAGTTAGTTTCCACCCCTCTGCTCAGTGTCTTGTTGTTAGTTACTTCCTGGACTGGTTACATAGCAGCCATTCTGTGCTCACTGCTAGACAAATCTAATGTCTTTTTACCTGCATTGCTGTACACACTATTCAAGATTGTCAGTGTGATCATTAAAGTCTTCAACTGGATTCATCTTTCTACGTGTCAGTTTTGCTGAGTTGAAGCTATCTGCTGAACTTCATCGTGTGAGTACTGGTCAAATACAGACAGCTAGTCTAAAGCACCCACGCCTCACAGCTTTGCTTAGGGAAGCAGAATAGACAGGAATAGTCTATATTTCTTTCTATCACCGGAGAATCTTTCAGGTAAAGAAACGGAGGGTTGCTGCAAAATTTTCCACCGGGGTAGCGGAAAGGGGGTCCATAGAGGGCATAGAGTGTGCTAGAAGGTCAGATACTTGATTCTGGAGTCGTGCTTGGCCTGTTTGGAGATCTTGGACCGTTTGGCGAAGGTTTCCGGGTTGTCGGGACATGACGTTCAGTGCCTCGGTGACTTATCTAGGCGGCAGACAGGAGTGGTCGTGTTTACCAGGCAGAGGTCGATATCCAGGCGGAAAAGGGTGGTCGGGTTTACCAGGCAGGGGGTCGATAACCAGGCGGCGGACAAGAGTGGTCGGGTTTACCCGGCAGAGGTCGATATCCAGGCGGCAGACAGGAGTGGTCGGGTTTACCAGGCAGAGGTCGATATCCAGGCGGCAGACAAGAGGAGTTTGGTTAGGTAGCAGGAAGCTAGGTAGGGGTATTTCTGGGACACAGGATAATAGGTATGGGCACAGGGAAAACTGAGCATTGAATCAAGGGCAGTCTGAGATTTAAATAGGGCGCCTGCTGTGAGTCCACCAATCAGAAGATGCCGTTTGGTAGTCATTCTGACCAGGATCACTTTGGCTTCCTGGTAGTATCTGATTGGATGTGTGAGGCTCCCGAGCTCGGTGAGAACCGTACTCGGAGCGGTCAGACTGCGGGGCTGGTCCCCGAGGGTGTAAATTCCCTGACACTGACTGTCTCTCTGCCGCCTCGGATGTCTTGCAGTTTCCTTAAACTCAATGTCGCCAAAACTGAAATTCTCGTTATTCCTCCCTCCAAGAAGATCCCAATCCAATCTATCTCTCTACAAATAAATGGACGTTCATTAGCCCGACACCTCAAGCTCGCTGCCACAGTGTCACTTTAGATTCTGACCTAACGTTCTCTCCCCACATCCAGACAGTGACCAAATCATGTTACTTTCAACTCAAAAACATTGCCCGTGTCCGCCCCTTTGACACAAGATACCGTGAAGGTGCTGGTTCATGCACTGTCATTTCACGAATTGATTACTGCAACTCGCTCCTTTATTGGCCCCAACCCCCGTATCGCCCCTTTGCAATCTGTAATGAATGCAGGCGCCAGGCTTATCTTTCTCACCAGGCGCACCTTGTGTACCTCCCCCCTCTGCCCGTCATCTGTCTACACGCACACGGCCAACCCTCCAAGACTTCTCATGGGCAGCTCCAGTCCTGTGGAATGACTTGCCTCGCCCTATCAAACTCTCCCCTGACCTTCAGGCCTTCAAGAAATCCCTCAAAACCCATCTCTTCAGATTATTGTACCACATCACTGATGCAACTCATCCCTCTGCTCACCTACTCACACTTGATTGAAGCCGCTTCTATGGCCCCACCATTCCCAAACCACTGGCACTAATGATCCTGCCGTCCAGTAAAACTCCCCTTGTGTTCCTCAACCCTCAATCCCTCTAGATTGTAAGCTCCTATGAGCCGGGCCCTCTACATCTCTTGTTTCCATCCCATGTCCATTTATATGTATTTTGTTCCCTTTGGTTATTGTAAAGCGCTGCGGAAACTGTTGGCGCCATATAAATGATGACACTGTCAGGGTTTGTCAGAGAGCGGTGAAAAGCAGAATGACTGGAGAATGAAAAATTCTAGGTCAAAATAGCCAAACCAGAAAAATTCTCCCTTTCATCTCACTTTCCAAAATCAGCTATTTTGACCTAGAATTTTTCATTCTCCAGTCATTCTCCTGGTTTTCACCGCTCTCTGAATAACCCTGTGTATCTCTGTATTGTGTCACTGACTAGTCCTGGGTTTCTGTATTGTGTCATTGGTCCCCATATCTCTGTATTGGGTTCTTGTGTCCCTGTATCTCTGTATTGTGTCATTCACTTCCTGTATCTCTGTATTGGGTCTATTATAACTAGCGCTACCTTAAGCCCCGCCCTCATTTTGCTGCACAGGAAGTTCCACCACCCATCACTAGCGATTGGTTTCCGGTGACGTCTTTTGGCTGCGACGGGAGAATCACATGGTGAGTCTGGAGCTCATCCGCTCCTCTTATGGGGGGGCTGTGTAGGGGTGGGATGTTTTTGTAGCAGGGGTTTGAGTGATGATGCAAAAGTTAGCAGCTCCTTATATCCCCCCCTCTCCTTATATCCCCCCCTCTCCTTATATCTCCCCCTCTCCTTATATCCCCCCTCTCCTATATCCCCCCCTCTCCTTATATCCCCCCCCTCTCCTTATATCCCCCCCCTCTCCTTATATCCCCCCCCTCTCCTTATATCCCCCCCTCTCCTTATATCCCCCCCCCTCTCCTTATATCCCCCCCCCCTCCTTATATCCCCCCTCTCCTTATATCCCCCTCTCCTTATATCCCCCCCTCTCCTTATATCCCCCCTCTCCTATATATCCCCTCCCTCTCCTTATATCCCCTCCCTCTCCTTATATCCCCCCCTCTCCTTATATCCCCCCCTCTCCTTATATCCCCCCTCTCCTTATATCCCCTCCCTCTCCTTATATCCCCCCCCTCTCCTTATATCCCCCCCTCTCCTTATATCCCCCCTCTCCTTATATCCCCCCTCTCCTTATATCCCCCCCCCTCTCCCTCTTATATCCCCCCCCGCTCCTTATATCCCCCCCGCTCCTTATATCCCCCCCGCTCCTTATACCCCCCCGCTCCTTATATCCCCCCCGCTCCTTATATCCCCCCCCGCTCCTTATATCCCCCCCGCTCCTTATATCCCCCCGCTCCTTATCCCCCCCGCTCCTTATATCCCCCCCCTCCTTATATCCCCCCCCGCTCCTTATATCCCCCCCGCTCCTTATATCCCCCCCCGCTCCTTATATCCCCCCCGCTCCTTATATCCCCCCCGCTCCTTATATCCCCCCCGCTCCTTATATCCCCCCCGCTCCTTATATCCTCCCCCCGCTCCTTATATCCTCCCCCCGCTCCTTATATCCCCCCCGCTCCTTATATCCCCCCCCGCTCCTTATATCCCCGCCTCCTTATATCCCCCCCGCTCCTTATATCCCCCCCGCTCCTTATATCCCCCCCCACTCCTTATATCCCCCCTTGCTCCTTATATATCCCCCCCCCCTCCCGGCTCCTTATATCCCCTCCAGCTTAGTATATGGGGGCGCACCTCTTTCAGCGGGATGTTAGTATATGGGGCGCTCTTCTAGCGGCGGTGTTAGTATATGGGGAGCTCTTCTTGCGGCGGGGGGTTAGTATATGGGGCGCTCTTCTTGCGGCGGGATAGTATATGGGGCGCTCTTCTTGCGGCGGGGGGTTATTATATGGGGGCGCTCCTCTTTCAGTGGGGGGTTAGTTTATGGGGGCGCTCTTTTTGCGGCGGCGGGTTAGTATATGGGGCGCATTTCTTGCGGCGGGGGTTAGTATATGGGGCGCTCTTGCAGCGGGGCGGGTTAGTATATGGGGGCGCTCCTCTTGCAGCGGGGGGGTTAGTATATGGGGGCGCTCCTCTTGCAGCGGGGGGGTTAGTATATGGGGCGCTCCTCTTGCAGCGGGGGGGTTAGTATATGGGGCGCTCCTCTTGCAGCGGGGGGGTTAGTATTATGGGGGCGCTCCTCTTGCAGCGGGGGGGTTAGATATATGGGGGCGCTCTTGCAGCGGGGGGGTTAGTATATGGGGGCGCACCTCTTGCAGCGGGGGTGTTATTATTTGGGGGCGCTCCTCTTGCAGCGGGGGTGTTATTATTTGGGGGCGCTCCTCTTGCAGGGGGTGTTATTATTTGGGGGCGCTCCTCTTGCAGCGGGGGTGTTATTATTTGGGGGCGCTCCTCTTGCAGCGGGGGTGTTATTATTTGGGGGCGCTCCTCTTGCAGCGGGGGTGTTATTATTTGGGGGCGCTCCTCTTGCAGCGGGGGTGTTATTATATGGGGGCGCTCCTCTTGCAGCGGGGGGTTATTATATGGGGTCACTCCCTTTCTTTCAGTGTCCTGTTCCCCTCTGGTTTCTCAGAGCATGGAGGACGCGGCCGATGTGGTGAGCGAGGTGGTCGATGTGATGGAAGGGGATGAGGCCGCAGGGGAGGAATCGAGACATGAAGGTCCTGGTGGCCAGAAGAAGAAAGTCATTCCTGGGATTATTTACCTCGGCCATGTCCCTCCGCGTTTCCGGCCTCGTCATGTCCGTAACATGCTGTGCGTTCACGGGGAAGTTGGGCGCATTTTCCTGCAAGCAGAAGGCGAGTGTTTACCCCCGCTGGGGGAGGGGTCTCTGTCCTTCAGGAAGGGGGTGGGCGGATTGGAGGAGCGCTTGGCGGATTCTGTCCTGACGATCTTGTTCTTTACTTCTCAGAGCGTTTTGTCCGGAAGAAGAAGAAGAAAGCCGGCAGTAACGCTCGCGACTTCACCGAGGGCTGGGTCGAGTTCCGTGACAAACGGGTGGCCAAGCTGGTGGCCGCCAGTCTGAACAACATGCCGATGGGCACCCGGAAGAAGAACCGTTTCCACGACGACCTGTGGAATATTAAGGTGGGAATTGTCCTCCTTGGATTTCGCGTCGTGCCGGCCCGTTAGCGCCGTGTCGTGCCGGCCCGTTAGCGCCGTGTCGTGCCGGCCCGTTAGCGCCGTGTCGTGCCGGCCCGTTAGCGCCGCGTCGTGCCGGCCCGTTAGCGCCGCGTCGTGCCGGCCCGTTAGCGCTGCGTCGTCCTGTTCCGTTAGCGCTGCGTCGTCCTGTTCCGTTAGCGCCGCGTCGTGCCGCCCTGTTAGCGCCGCATCGTGCCGCCCTGTTAGCGCCGTGTCCTGCTTTTCTTTCCCTGCAGTACCTGCACCGCTTCCGGTGGTCCCATTTGAGTGAGCGGCTGGCAATGGAGCGCCAGGTCCGCCAGCAACGCATGCGCGTCGAGGTATCTCAAGCCAAGAGGGAAACCAACTTTTATCTGGAGAACGTGGAGCGCAGCAAGAAATTCTCCAAAGCCGAGCGCCGGAAAGCAGAGGGTGACAGTGACCGCACGGCCAAAAACCAGCAATGGAGCTTTACTCAGCGCAAGACGGAGGAGGAAATCCAGAGCATGAAGGTGCAGCGGGGGGGCGGCGGGGACCAGCGCCGCATCCAGAAGCGAAGGGAACAGGTGGAGAAAGCACAGGAGCAATCTCAGACCAGCCGCTCCCTCCTGCACAAGATATTCAACGCCTCGTGATCTGTGCAGCGAGAGACACTGCCCTGCCAATAAAGTGGCTCCTCGGGGGCTGACTGGGCACTGCCCATCTGGGGGGCGACTGGGGAGCCTTTTTGTCGTCCCCCCCCGGGGGTAAATGAGGAGTCCGGGCACCGCCCCTACCCCTTGGGGTCACAGATGTTCCTGTCACTCATTCTTTCCCCTCGCTGATTGCGTCGTTGGAAAGCTCTTTTGTCTGCGCCACGTGGACCCGATGTCGATGCCCTGGTTACGCGGCGCCGGACCTGCGCAGCAAGGGGTCACCACAGGGTACTTTGTATTGTCAAAGGGGGTGGGATTCACTTTATATACATGTTCCAGGGCGCCCTGAAGCTGCACGTTTAGCTGTGTAACTCGCTGCTCGTCTGCAGACAGGACACGGCGCATGCACATACAAGACGGCTTAATGACCCTAATCCCTGGAAAAGTAAGAGCCGGTCACTGCGTGTTTTGTGCAATGGGCAACGTTTCCACCTCTCGGCTTTCAGCAGGCATAGACATTACTATATACATCTGGTTTTGGGGTCTGAGGAGCCGAAGCATTGCCTGATACACCCGGCTCCTTTATCTGCTGGATCTTGTTCTTCTATATGTGCAGTAACTTGGCCCACGGCTCCCGAGGCTCCTTTAACCCCTTCATTACTCGCAGATATTTGTTGAAAAATGGAACTTGTTAGTTTTGCATCACATGGTTTGAAGATCAAATAAAATAGAATCACTTTTTTTTGCAGATTTTCTATCAGTTTATCCTTTACATCAGGGCTTCCCAAACCTGTGCTCGGGACCCTCAACCAGGCCAGATATTGCAGATCACCTTAGGGGAAAACCAGAGACTGAATCCTGCAATCACTGAGCAGCAAATCCTATCACCTGTGCTGAGCTTCACATATCCTGCAAACCTGGCGAGGTGGAGGCTCCTGAGGACAGACGCGGGAAACACTGCTTTACAGAAATATCACTGGGATGAAAGGTTCTAAGCTCTAGGTGGCGTCCCTTATCTTACACCATGTCACACGGTGTCTGCATTATCAGCATACAGGCAGATGCAGTAAATGTGCTGCAGACAGATAATAAAATGGTTAGATCTCCTGCTTATGGGGTTTGTAGTGATCAGAATGAGATTATTAGCAATGCAATATCTGTATGTGCCGCATAATGCCTGTGTATGGCAATTACAGCAACACCTTGTATCTGTATGTGCGGCATAATGCCTGTGTATGGGAATTACAGCAACACCTTGTATCTGTATGTGCTGCATATGCCTGTGTGTGGCAATTACAGCAACACCTTGTATCTGTATGTGCTGCATAATGCCTGTGTATGGCAATTACAGCAACACTTGTATCTGTATGTGCCGCATAATGCCTGTGTATGGCAATTACAGCAACACCTTGTATCTGTATGTGCCGCATAATGCCTGTGTATGGCAATTACAGCAACACCTTGTATCTGTATGTGCTGCCATAATGCCTGTGTATGGCAATTACAGCAACACCTTGTATCTGTATGTGCCGCATAATGCCTGTGTATGGCAATTACAGCAACACCTTGTATCTGTATGTGCCGCATAATGCCTGTGTATGGCAATTACAGCAACACCTTGTATCTGTATGTGCTGCATAATGCCTGTGTATGGCAATTACAGCAACACCTTGTATCTGTATGTGCTGCATAATGCCTGTGTATGGTAATTACAGCAACACCTTGTATCTGTACAGAGATTTACACTCATTATAACCCCCTGAATCTTATCCCTGTACAGCAGCGACTGACCCCACAGCTCTCACTGTATTCTGACCAATCCCTGGCTGCTGGAATGCTGCAGTAAAGTTTGTCGAGTATTTTGATAGTGAGGTTTGGGGCTTCTTTTTGCATCTTCTTTACACTAATACAGGGCGAGAGAAAACAAAGAATTTAATTTCTCCACAAGGGGCGCACTAATCTTACTCTTCAATGTATTAAAATGCAAAATAGTTTCTGTTTTGGTAGTGAAAGGGTTAATGCTCCCCAGTGACAAAGTACAAACACATAGTCTCTCTGTATGCCCTGTGCGTGCCGCCTGCCTCTTCCCCACATGCCCTGTGCGTGCCGCCCGCCTCTTCCCCACATGCCCTGTGCGTGCTGCCTGCCTCTTCCCCACATGCCCTGTGCGCCCCGCTCGCCTCTTCCCCACATGCCCTGTGTGCCCCGCTCGCCTCTTCCCCGCCTGCCTCTTCCCCATATGCCCTGTGTGCCACCCGCCTCTTTCCCGCATGCCCTGTGCGCCCCGCTCGCCTCTTCCCCGCCTGCCCTGTGCGCCCCGCTCGCCTCTTCCCCGCCTGCCCTGTGCGCCCCGCTCGCCTCTTCCCCGCCTGCCCTGTGCGCCCCGCCTGCCTCTTCCCCGCCTGCCCTGTGCTCCCCGCCTGCCCTGTGCGTGCCACCAGCCTCTTTCCCGCCTGCCCTGTGCGTGCCACCCGCCTCTTTCCCGCATGCCCTGTGCGCCCCGCCTGCCCTGTGCTCCCCGCCTGCCTCTTCCCCGCCTGCCCTGTGCGTGCCACCGCCTCTTTCCTGCCTGCCCTGTGCGTGCCACCCCTCTCTTTCCCGCATGCCCTGTGCGTGCCACCCGCCTCTTTCCCGCATGCCCTGTGCGTGCCACCCGCCTTTTCCCGCATGCCCTGTGCGTGCCACCCGCCTCTTCCCGCATGCCCTGTGCGTGCCACCCGCCTCTTTCCCGCATGCCCTGTGCGTGCCACCCGCCTCTTCCCCGCATGCCCTGTGTGTGCCACCCGCCTCTTTCCCGCATGCCCTGTGCGTTGCACACCCGCCTCTTTCCCGCATGCCCTGTGCGCCCCGCCTGCCCTGTGCTCCCCGCCTGCCTCTTCCCCGCCTGCCCTGTGCGTGCCACCCGCCTCTTTCCTGCCTGCCCTGTGCGTGCCACCCGCCTCTTTCCCGCATGCCCTGTGCGTGCCACCCGCCTCTTTCCCGCATGCCCTGTGCGTGCCACCCGCCTCTTTCCCGCATGCCCTGTGCGTGCACCCGCCTCTTTCCCGCATGCCCTGTGCGTGCCACCGCGCCTCTTCCCGCATGCCCTGTGCGTGCCACCCGCCTCTTTCCCGCATGCCCTGTGCGTGCACCCGCCTCTTTCCCGCATGCCCTGTGCGTGCCACGCCTCTTTCCCGCATGCCCTGTGCGTGCCACCCGCCTCTTTCCCGCATGCCCTGTGCGTGCCACCCGCCTCTTTCCCGCATGCCCTGTGCGTGCCACCCGCCTCTTTCCCGCATGCCCTGTGCGTGCCACCCGCCTCTTTCCCGCATGCCCTGTGCGTGCCACCCGCCTCTTTCCCGCATGCCCTGTGCGTGCCACCCGCCTCTTTCCCGCATGCCCTGTGCGTGCCACCCGCCTCTTTCCCGCATGCCCTGTGCGTGCCACCCGCCTCTTCCCGCATGCCCTGTGCGTGCCACCCGCCTCTTTCCCGCATGCCCTGTGCGTGCCACCCGCCTCTTCCCCGCATGCCCTGTGCGTGCCACCCGCCTCTCTCTGTGCACCGCGGCCTCTCCCTCCCTATGGTCCGAAGCCCCTCCTGTCCTCTCGTTGTTGCAGCCTGTTCTCGTCGGGTGGCGCGCTGCCCCCGCAGTCATGTCCACAGTGTTTGTACATGCTGAGGGCAGGGGGCGCTCCGGAGTCCTGGCCGCGTTACACGAGGGTCTCTGTCCTTCCTAATTATGTCACATTAAGTAGCAGCTTAATCCCTGGCAGTGCCCCCCCCCCTCCCCGTGACCTAAATTCCTGCGTCGCATTGGAGCCGGCGTCCTTCACCATTATTACCTCCTGAGAGGGGTCTGGGGGTGCAGTGCATTACACGGGGGGGGGGGAATTTCACCTTCTAGTCTCCTGTCGCCCCCATGGACCCCCACAATCTCAGCATGACGCAGCGCGTGTGATGTGGTGGAAGTCTTTATTGGATCACAAACCCGCTCGTGATCTGTTACAGCATGGATCCCCAACTCCCCATCTCCCAGAAGCCCCCGATCCGTGGACTCCTGTCCCCATTTGGGGGGGGGGGCACCACAATAACCATCCGGAAACACGTGGGGTCTACTTCTGGGATCTATCTATCGAGCACAGTCCCTCCAGGAATCCCAGGCGTCCGCGGGGGCTAGAGCATGGTGGCCGTACTCGCCGGGGGTTGCAATTTGGCATCAAACTATAACGCGGCAAGAAGACTTCTTCAGGCCAGGAACACCGACTTCTCCATGCCGTCCTCCACCTGCAGGTACTCAAGCCGGGATGGGAAGTACTGGCTCTCATAGCGGGGGCTTGTTCTCATGTAGTGCAGGTAATCGGGGGCTCCGGGGCAGGTGACGTTATCAGCCAGAAGCACGGAGCCAGGACGCAGCAAGTCGCACTCCTGGGGGAGACACAACACATGAGGAGCGTTTGGGGAGAGCAGGAGAGGGGGTGGAGGCAGGGAGGGGACATTCTCGGCTTACCTCCAGCAGTTTGGTGTCTCGCAGGTAACTGACTTTCCAGTGGTCAATAAACACAAAGTCAAACTTCTCGATATCCAACTTCTTCTTCAACTGCGGGATCAGGTCTGAGGTGCAACCCACCAAGATGTCCACCTGCGAGAGAGAAAGCCACGTCAAACCTGCCCCTGCAGAGCCTCCTGCCGCCCCCAGGGCGTGGAAAACTAACCCCTTCATAGGTCACACCCCTTCCCATTTAAAGTTTTGCTCGCCCCACTTCTCACTCCTTTGTGAGGTTTTGCTCGCTCTTTCTCTCGCCCCTTCCCTTGTAAGGTTTTGCTCACCCCGCCTCACGCCCCTTCCCTTGTGAGGTTTTGCTCACCCCGCCTCACGCCCCTTCCCTTGTGAGGTTTTGCTCACCCCGCCTCACGCCCCTTCCCTTGTGAGGTTTTGCTCGCTCTTTCTCTCGCCCCTTCCCTTGTAAGGTTTTGCTCACCCCGCCTCACGCCCCTTCCCTTGTGAGTTTTTGCTCGCTCTTTCTCTCGCCCCTTCCCTTGTCAGGTTTCGCTCGCTCTGCCTCTCGTCCCTTTCCTTGTGAGGTTTTGCTCGCTCTTTCTCTCGCCCCTTCCCTTGTCAGGTTTTGCTCGCTCTGCCTCTCGTCCCTTTCCTTGTGAGGTTTTGCTCGTCCTGTCTCTCGCCCCTTCCCTTGAGGTTTTTCATGCCCTGCCTCACGCCCCTTCCCTTGAGGTTTTGCATGCCCTGCCTCACGCCCCTTCCCTTGTGAGGTTTTGCTCGTCCTGCCTCACGCCCCTTTCCTTGCGAGGTTTTGCTCGTCCTGTCTCTTGCCCCTTCCCTTGTGAGGTTTTGCTCGCTCTGCCTCACGCCCCTTCCCTTGTGAGGTTTTGCTCGCTCTTTCTCGCCCCCTTCCCTTGTGAGGTTTTGCTCGCTCTGCCTCCCGCCCCCTTCCCTTGTGAGGTTTTGCTCGCTCTTTCTCGCCCCCTTCCCTTGTGAGCTTTTGCTCGCTCTGCCTCACGCCCCTTCCCTTGTGAGGTTTTGCTCGCTCTTTCTCGCCCCCTTCCCTTGTGAGCTTTTGCTCGCTCTGCCTCCCGCCCCCTTCCCTTGTGAGGTTTTGCTCGCTCTTTCTCGCCCCCTTCCCTTGTGAGCTTTTGCTCGCTCTGCCTCACGCCCCTTCCCTTGTGAGGTTTTGCTCGCTCTTTCTCGCCCCCTTCCCTTGTGAGGTTTTGCTCGCTCTTTCTCGCCCCCTTCCCTTGTGAGGTTTTGCTCGCTCTGCCTCTCGCCCTTTCCCTTGTGAGGTTTTGCTCGCTCTGCCTCTCGCCCCCTTCCCTTGTGAGGTTTTGCTCGCTCTGCCTCACGCCCCCTTCCCTTGTGAGGTTTTGCTCGCTCTGCCTCACACCCCCTTCCCTTGTAAGGTTTTGCTCGCTCTTTCTCTCGCCCCTTCCCTTGTAAGGTTTTGCTCACCCCGCCTCACGCCCCTTCCCTTGTGAGGTTTTGCTCGCTCTTTCTCTCGCCCCTTCCCTTGTCAGGTTTCGCTCGCTCTGCCTCTCGTCCCTTTCCTTGTGAGGTTTTGCTCGTCCTGTCTCTGGCCCCTTCCCTTGAGGTTTTGCATGCCCTGCCTCACGCCCCTTCCCTTGTGAGGTTTTGCTCGTCCTGCCTCACGCCCCTTTCCTTGCGAGGTTTTGCTCGTCCTGTCTCTTGCCCCTTCCCTTGTGAGGTTTTGCTCGTCCTGCCTCACGCCCCTTTCCTTGTGAGGTTTTGCTCGCTCTTTCTCGCCCCCTTCCCTTGTGAGGTTTTGCTCATCCTGCCTCTTGCCCCTTTCCTTGTGAGATTTTGCTCGCTCTGCCTCACGCCCCTTCCCTTGTGAGGTTTTGCTCGCTCTTTCTCGCCCCCTTCCCTTGTGAGGTTTTGCTCGCTCTGCCTCCCGCCCCCTTCCCTTGTGAGGTTTTGCTCGCTCTTTCTCGCCCCCTTCCCTTGTGAGGTTTTGCTCGCTCTGCCTCACGCCCCCTTCCCTTGTGAGGTTTTGCTCGCTCTGCCTCACGCCCCTTCCCTTGTGAGGTTTTGTTCGCTCTGCCTCTCTCCCCTTCCCTTGAGGTTTTGCTCGCTCTGCCTCTCTCCCCTTCCCTTGTGAGGTTTTGCTCGCTCTGCCTCACACCCCCTTCCCTTGTAAGGTTTTGCTCGCTCTTTCTCTCGCCCCTTCCCTTGTAAGGTTTTGCTCACCCCGCCTCACACCCCTTCCCTTGTAAGGTTTTGCTGTCTCTTTCTCTCGCCCCTTCCCTTGTAAGGTTTTGCTCACCCCGCCTCACACCCCTTCCCTTGTAAGGTTTTGCTCGCTCTTTCTCTCGCCCCTTCCCTTGTAAGGTTTTGCTCACCCCGCCTCACGCCCCTTCCCTTGTCAGGTTTCGCTCGCTCTGCCTCTCGTCCCTTTCCTTGTGAGGTTTTGCTCGTCCTGTCTCTCGCCCCTTCCCTTGAGGTTTTGCACGCCCTGCCTCACGCCCCTTCCTTGTGAGGTTTTGCTCGCTCTGCCTCACGCCCCCTTCCCTTGTGAGATTTTGCTCGCTCTGCCTCACGCCCCCTTCCCTTGTGAGGTTTTGCTCGCTCTGCCTCACGCCCCCTTCCCTTGTGAGGTTTTGCTCGCTCTGCCTCTCGCCCCCTTCCCTTGTGGTTTTGCTCGCTCTGCCTCTCGCCCCCTTCCCTTGTGAGGTTTTGCTCGTCCTGTCTCTCGCCCCTTCCCTTGAGGTTTTGCATGCCCTGCCTCACGCCCCTTCCCTTGTGAGGTTTTGCTCGTCCTGCCTCACGCCCCTTTCCTTGCGAGGTTTTGCTCGTCCTGTCTCTTGCCCCTTCCCTTGTGAGGTTTTGCTCGTCCTGCCTCACGCCCCTTTCCTTGTGAGGTTTTGCTCGCTCTTTCTCGCCCCCTTCCCTTGTGAGGTTTTGCTCGTCCTGCCTCTTGCCCCTTTCCTTGTGAGGTTTTGCTCGCTCTGCCTCACGCCCCTTCCCTTGTGAGGTTTTGCTCGCTCTCTCGCCCCCTTCCCTTGTGAGGTTTTGCTCGCTCTGCCTCCCGCCCCCTTCCCTTGTGAGGTTTTGCTCGCTCTTTCTCGCCCCCTTCCCTTGTGAGGTTTTGCTCGCTCTGCCTCACGCCCCCTTCCCTTGTGAGGTTTTGCTCGCTCTGCCTCACGCCCCTTCCCTTGTGAGGTTTTGTTCGCTCTGCCTCTCTCCCCTTCCCTTGAGGTTTTGCTCGCTCTGCCTCTCTCCCCTTCCCTTGTGAGGTTTTGCTCGCTCTGCCTCACACCCCCTTCCCTTGTAAGGTTTTGCTCGCTCTTTCTCTCGCCCCTTCCCTTGTAAGGTTTTGCTCACCCCGCCTCACGCCCCTTCCCTTGTCAGGTTTCGCTCGCTCTGCCTCTCGTCCCTTTCCTTGTGAGGTTTTGCTCGTCCTGTCTCTCGCCCCTTCCCTTGAGGTTTTGCACGCCCTGCCTCACGCCCCTTCCCTTGTGAGGTTTTGCTCGCTCTGCCTCACGCCCCCTTCCCTTGTGAGGTTTTGCTCGCTCTGCCTCACGCCCCCTTCCCTTGTGAGGTTTTGCTCGCTCTGCCTCACGCCCCTTCCCTTGTGAGGTTTTGCTCGCTCTGCCTCTCGCCCCCTTCCCTTGTGGTTTTGCTCGCTCTGCCTCTCGCCCCCTTCCCTTGTGAGGTTTTGCTCGCTCTGCCTCACGCCCCTTCCCTTGTGAGGTTTTGCTCGCTCTTTCTCGCCCCCTTCCCTTGTGAGGTTTTGCTCGCTCTTTCTCGCCCCCTTCCCTTATGAGGTTTTGCTCGCTCTGCCTCACGCCCCTTCCCTTGTGAGGTTTTGTTCGCTCTGCCTCTCTCCCCTTCCCTTGAGGTTTTGCTCGCTTTGCCTCTCTCCCCTTCCCTTGTGAGGTTTTGCTCGCTCTGCCTCACGCCCCCTTCCCTTGTGAGGTTTTGCTCGCACTGCCTCTCGCCCCCTTCCCTAGTGAGGTTTTGCTCGCTCTGCCTCACGCCCCCTTCCCTTGTGAGGTTTTGCTCGCTCTTTCTCGCCCCCTTCCCTTGTGAGGTTTTGCTCGCTCTGCCTCTCTCCCCTTCCCTTGTGAGGTTTTGCTCGCTCTGCCTCACGCCCCCTTCCCTTGAGGTTTTGCTCGCTCTTTCTCGCCCCCTTCCCTTGTGAGGTTTTGCTCGCTCTGCCTCACGGGCCCCTTGTGAGGTTTTGCTCGCTCTGCCTCTTACCCCCTTCCCTTGTGAGGTGTTTCTCACCCTGCTTCTTTCTCCTTCCCTTCTGAGGTCTTGCCCGGCCTTTCGCCCCCTTCCCCTGCAGATCATTGCGTCCCCCTGGAGGTGATGTTGGGGTTTGGATCTCACCTCGCCCGTCAGCGTCCTCGCTGCCTTTGTCTCCTGTGCTATGGAGGAGCTCAGTGGGCTTGGGGGGCTGCGAGAGAAGAGCTGGAGAGGCAGCTGTAGACAGTGCAGTGTGGTGTAGATTAGCGCTTCCTGCAGGCGCCAGCGGAGTGGGGGAGAAGGCTGCTCACTGCCCCCTGATGGCTGCTTCCCCTGCGTGCAGGAAGGTGGATGATGGGAGGAAGTGGGGTACTCACTAGACATGGGGGTGAGCTACGGGTGGCACGGTGAGGTAAATGGGCAAAAGAGATTAGTACCAGTCCATCCATGGCACCCCCTCCTACCCAACGCTTGGCGATGCCCACCTTTGCATCTAGCCCCGCATGCTGGATGATCTCACGCGCCACCTGGGCATACTGCGGGTTCATCTCGATGCTGAACAGCCGTGCTCCGGGTGGCAGCAGCCGGGCGATTCGAACCGTCGAGTAGCCACAGTATGTGCCCAGCTCCAACACATAGTGAGGCCGCGTCTCCAGGACCACCGCATCCAGAATCTGACCTGTGAAGAAACATGGTGACCACACATGGCACGGGGAGAGGGTCAGGGTCACAACGATGGGAGAGGGTGGGAGGGACAGTGTAGGTCACCACAAGAGGGACAGGGCAGGGTTTAAGATGAAGGGATAGGGGTGGTGCAGGCCCCTCTCACCTTTCAGGTCCCCCACGTTCATGGCCCACTCGATTTTGCTGCAGTAGGAATCCACGGCAGACAGGACGCTCTGGGCATCGCCATACTGCGCCACCTTCTGGACGTGGTGTAAAATGCGCACAGGGCGGCTGGTTCCGCTCAGAAAGTCCTTCAGTTTCTCCAGGTGGTTATCATGCCACCAGAGAGCCCAGGCCCCATCTGTGCGCACGCGGTGCAGGATGAACAGCAGCACCGCCACCAGCACCGCACCCAGAACCAGCAGCACCGGCAGCATCCTGTGATCAGACTCGGGGACCTGCGGAGAAAGCCATATACAGTGTGAACGGTGTCGCCACGCACGCCACCCACAACTCCTGTAACGTGACCGGTAAAGCGCCGGGTACACCTCCGCTTTATACACTGTATAACTACTGCACCTCCCTATACTGTAACATAGAAAATGTCGGCAGATAAGAACCTTTCGGCCCATCTAGTCGCCCAATTACATGGATACTTTACTTGGATTTATCTTTTGTTTAGGATAGCCTTATGCCTATCCCATGCTTGCTTAAATTCAATTACTGTTTTGGCCTCTACCACTTCTACTGGAAGACTGTTCCATGTATCCACCACCCTCTCAGTAAAATAATGCTTCCTGATGTTACTTTTAAACCTTTGCCCCTCTAATCTAAGACTATGTCCTCTTGTTTTGCTACTTTGTTTCCTTTTAAATATACTCCCTTCCTCTACCTTGTGGATTCCCTTTACGTATTTAAATGTTTCTATCATATCTCCTCTGTCTCGTCTTTTTTCCAAGCTGTACATGTTAAGATCATTAAGCCTTTCCTGGTAACTTTTCTCCTTCAAGCCGTACACCATTTTAGTAGCCCTTCTCTGAACTCTCTCTAAGATGTCTATATCCTTCTGGAGATACGGTCTCCAGTACTGCACACAGTACTCCAAGTGAGGTCTCACCAGTGCTCTGTACAGTGGCATGAGCACTTCCCTTTTCCTACTGCTAATACAGGCTCTCCCTACACAACCAAGCATTCTGCCAGCATTTCCAAGCATTCTGCCAGCATTTCCAAGCATTCTGCCAGCATTTCCAAGCATTCTGCCAGCATTTCCTGCTGCTCTATTACATTGTCTACTTTCCCTTAGATCCTCTGCAATAATAACCCCTAAATCCCAACCCCCAGATGTATCAAATATTCTATATTCAGCCCTTGGGTTTTTACGTCCCAGGTGCATTATCTTGCACTTATCCACATTAAAACTCAATTGCCACAGCTCCCACCATTTTTTTAGTTTACCTAAATCATTTGTCATTTGGCTGATCCCTCCAGGAACGTCAACCCTGTTGCAAATCTTTGTGTCATCAGCAAAAAGACATACTTTTCCATATTAATACCTTCTGCAATATCACTAATAAAAATATTAAAGAGAATGGGTCCAAGTACTGACCCCTGAGGTACCCCACTGGTAACAAGACCTTGCGCCGAATAAACTCCATTTACCACAACCCTCTGTTGCCTGTCACTCAGCCACTGCCTAATCCATTCAACAATATTGGAATCCACAATACAGGTAACGTGACCTGTAAAGCGCTGAGTCAGTTCGGGTACGGGTTGCCGTGACAACATACATCGCGCTGTGTCTGAGAATATGAACCTGTAAAATCCCTAGAAATCCTGAATCCGGTTCAATCCCGGCACAGAGCACACTGACAGCCTCACCTAACCTACAGCGCAGCCCCGAGTAACGACGGGGGTCACAAACCCTCTGCTGTGTGTGTGTCTGCGCCCCCCCCGCTGTGTGTGTGTCTGCGCCCCCCCCGCTGTGTGTGTGTCTGCGCCCCCCCGCGGTGTGTGTCTGCGCCCCCCCGCTGTGTGTGTGTCTGCGCCCCCCCCGCGGTGTGTGTCTGGCCCCCCCCGCTGTGTGTGGGTGTCTGCCCCCCCGCTGTGTGTGTGTGTCTGCCCCCCCCCGCTGTGTGTGTGTGTCTGGCCCCCCCCGCTGTGTGGGTGTGTGTGTCTGCCCCCCGCTGTGTGTGTCTGCCCCCCCCGCTGTGTGTGTGTGTGTGTCCGCCCCCCCCGCTGTGTGTGTGTGCCCGCCCCCCGCTGTGTGTGTGTGTGCCCGCCCCCCGCTGTGTGTGTGTGTGCCCGCCCCCCGCTGTGTGTGTGTGTGCCGCCCCCCCGCTGTGTGTGTGTGTGTGTGTGTCTGCCCCCCGCTGTGTGTGTGTGTCTTCGCCCCCCCCGCGGTGTGTGTCTGTCCCCCCCGCTGTGTGGGTGTGTGTGTGTCTGCCCCCCCGCTGTGTGGGTGTGTGTGTCTGCCCCCCGCTGTGTGTGTGTGTGTCTGTGCCCCCCCGCTGTGTGGGTGTGTCTGCCCCCCCTTTGTGTGTGTGTCTGCCCCCCGCTGTGTGTGTGTGTGTCTGCCCCCCGCTGTGTTTGTGTGTGTCTGCGCCCCCCCGCTGTGTGGGTGTGTGTCTGCCCCCCCCCCGCTGTGTGGGTGTGTGTCTGCCCCCCCTCTGTGTGTGTGTCTGCCCCCCGCTGTGTGTGTGTGTGTGTGCGGACCCCCCCTGCTTTGTGTTCCCCCCCCCCCCCCGTTCGGTGTCACCTTGTGTGAGGGAGGCCTTGTAATTCCTTAAATTGCTGCTGGAGGCGGAATCCGTCTCATTCATCCGGGAGAGGAGATCCCAGTCTGTCCAACCCCCCTCACCCCCCTTTACACCCCTCCCTCCCCTCTCACCCCCCCCCTTTACACCCCTTACACGGAGGGACACACTCTTTGTTACCACCACATTAACAACCGCGCACCCCAAAAACCTCCTTTAGAGAACCGCACACCCAAGAAACTTCCTCTATACTGAATACTGTGCACCCCAAACCACTATACACAGCATTTCCTGCACACCCCAAAACAAAACTTTAAACGCCCATCTTGCCAAAGCGCATGTACATAACGCATAGCACCCCAAAACCTCAAAGTGCAGCCCGGTCAACCCAGACATTTTTTCAGCCAATCTTCTGAAGGAGTCCAGGAAAGCGAGCGGCGCCGGTGACCGAGTCCGTACCAGAAGCAAAAACCAGCTGGATTTCCATGAGGCCGTGACAGCAATACGACGACGCACTTGCCGCGGTGACACGGTCTGAGGGAGGTGCGCGCAGGTATCACGTCCTGGCCCCGCTAATGCGATAATCCAGCGTGCGCACACGGCCTGATCCCACTTACACGTAACCCCGCACTGTCCATGAAATCGGTGTCAGGCAGTAACGCCCCCTAGAAAGCATGTACGTGGCGTCTGATTAGGAGGCTGTGCATCCACATCCGCATACCCGAGCAGGATGAAGCAACGACCTATGGACACAGGCTGATCCCACACGAGCCCTGCAGGGGGCGCCAACGCCTTATACAATCTGCTCAGCGACGCCTAGTCCTCATCCAAAGGGAAAGAAACTCCTGAAATCTGTGGCGGGTCTGAGGACCACATGGTCCGCGTCATGGTGTGTACAGTAGGATATACTGAAGTCACACAGCCATGTGAGGAAGCTGTGGTGATCAGCGAAGCGGTAAGTGCGCGTTACGGTCAGGCCTGAAAAGGAGGAGATTTCCAAGGAGGCACAAACTGCCGGCTCCACCGACGAAACCACTTGAACAAAAGCTGAACCAAGAATCCCCGCAAGACAGCACGGCCGGCCGAGAGCCGAGGCTCAAAATGGTGGAAGATCCGCTCGGGAATCCCAGCAGGAAGATTTCTAGAACAGACAACGGGCGTAAAGAGTCAGGCAGGAGCTCCAGAACGTCGTCCAGATCCGTGGATAGACTTCCCACAGAGCGACTGAGCCTGAACTAGGAGATCTGAAGGTCCCAGACACCGGGCTTCGGGGCTGGAGCTCTGTAGGTCCATCGCTGGAACCCGGTCACTTCAGAAGGTTTTAATGCAGAATTCACCTAGACGGGTCCTCATTGCTTGGGAGAACCAGCTCCTTGACCAGAAAGGCAAGTCAGCAGTAATCCTGGATTGGATTTCCACCAGTTCTCGTAGCGCTTGCGGGATGAGGCGGCTTGATGGGAAATAAATTCCATTGGAGCGAGACGGCATCACAGACGTGCAGTTGGTCTGTGTGCTTTGAATTCCCTTCATCTTGTAATGTCTACACTGGCATGACCGAGCCGACTGGATGCCGTCGTCCCATCGCCGGACGCTTAGCCTTCCAATACGAATCGCATATGTGGGGAGTCTGGGACCTTGTGCTTCTTTGGGGATTTATAGGAGATGTGGTGGTGGTGTTTCACCGTAACCCGGCCCAAAGGAACCTTCAACAATCTGAGGAACACAGCCAGCGCGTGTCAGATCTAGCCAGTTCTCGTAAACAATGTGCAGACTCAGGCTGGGGTCAGACTAACGCATTTTTAACGTGCGTTTAGGCGCACTTAATCACGGCCGCAGTAGCAGCAAATGACAGCCAATATACGAAAGTCCGGCCGCGCAACGCAAGTGGAAAATGAACACATTTTTTCGAGAACGCAGAACCGCTAGTACGGACGTACAGAGTGCGCTGCATCCGCTAGAGGCGTGTTTGCGTGATTGGGAGACGTCAGACGCTGCTAATGTCCGGCCAACATAACGTCCAGACGCAAAAAGGGTTTTATTGATGATCCGTACAAAATCACGGATGAAAATGCGCATCGTATGAGCGCTATCGCGTATTCCGTGAAAAAAATACGTCAATGCGTTCGGACGCACTTTTTGACGGTCGCTGCGAATAATGGGTTCGTTTGACCCGAGCCTCAGATAGTTGCCCCAGCCTAGTCCTGAAGCATCTCTGGTTACGACTGATCAGAGATCCTGGTTGATGTGTGGTGGAGGTGATCCATTACATGAAGCTGTTCCTGACCCATTTTGGAATGAATCGTCATGGTGGCAGGTGGCGAGGATTGCTTGTTGCAGGGACCTCATGAGAAACTCTGATCACAGGAAGAGAAGTGGTGAAGAGACACAGAACGGCTAAGACACCAAAGAGGGAGTGTCACGGAATGGACCTGAGCGCTCCTTCCAGCGAGCCGCGTGACTAAAACCTCAGACAGTTTTAAAGATAATTTTTTCCTTTTATATTTCGGTTGTGCGTTTAAGTGTATGGACATTTTATTTCATGTCTAGATGTGGTTTTACTGGTGTGGTTTTTATTAGAGTGTGATGTATTAACATGTATCCTGTATTGTCTGAGGGCATTCAAGTCTGGACATGTCTTTATGTTGTGTGTATAAAAGGATCTGCCCAAACCTTGTAATAAATCAGTTTCTGTTTTGAAGTTGAAGTCGAATCAGGCTGAAAGATGGTTGCTACTATGAGCCAGGCAGCCATCTTGTTCAGAATATTGGTTCACCAGTAAATAGAATAGATTTTATTAGATGTGAAAAACGAAGTTTACATTGAATTCAAAGAATGTGTGGTAGATTAGGGAACTAGCAATAAAACCAGGCAGAATCCGGCCGGTTCTTGGCACGGAGAGACAGGAAGATGAATGGGGCAAGGTCACTGAGACTTGTAGAGAAACAAAGAGATCGTAGAGAACAGACCAGGCCCCAAGCTATCTCAAATAAACACAGCCTATAGGGAGGACGGCACTGCCCTGAGAAAGACAGCACAACAAATCACGGACTGTCAAACTAATATGAAGTGTATCAATTTATAGCTAATATTTGGAATTTCTTTGTACTAACGATGGGAGGTATTAACCCACGTGGGGTGGAATAAAGTGTCATCGGGAGGTGGGCTAATTGGGATGTACCTAATTACGTATTTTTGGGTATAAGATCCCTTGCACGGGGGGGGGAGAAGGGGCTCACTCTTTGCGATTCAATCCTGTGTGAGCACTTGTGTGACGACACAATAAAGTTTGCCTTTCCTGAAGAGACTCGTGTTCTGACAATCCTTACTTGTGTCCGGTCCGGCGCCGTCTTGAAAGTGAATCTGTTTTTGTCCGCCTACAAAGTCATACAGCTTCGTCTGGTGAGTTCTTCCAGGGAATATCACATTGCACCTAGAAGGCACTCAGCCGCAAGTCAGCCCAGCAGCCACCTCCACACCAGCAAGAGGTCGGTAGATCAGGCTGCTCGAGACGCCGAGTGCTGAGCCAGACACCATCAAGGGGGTCAGATAGGAGCAGGACCGCAGGCGGACACTCCATTCCGTCACAGGGAGGACACAGGTCCATATGAAACCCTCCTCTCCAAATCCTTTTTACCAGAGGAAAACTAAACCAATACAGGGAATTTTACTCTGCGAGGTAGAACGACCGAAGTCAGCTTGAGGTTGAGGATCTGCCCATGAGATTGGGGGAAAAGGATTGATGTTCTGAGCAGCTCAGGAGAACGTCCTTTGAAGAGCACGTCATGTAACTATGGGAAGATGAAGAGACCTCTCGGTTCTTAACACTATCTTATGTCTATTATTGAAAAATAAAAGGTTTTCTCATTGAAACTGCAAACCTCCCAGATTGCCAGTGAGAGTCCTTCACCAGACGATCAGGTGTCCTGTAACCTAGACACACCAAGGTTTCAGTGCCAGGACCAAATGGAGATCAAAACGTCTGAAGAAACTGATGGCTATCCGGTAAAGGCAGAGAAGATGTGGAACAATCGTGAGGTTTCATTCAGTGACTTCTGGTTTTGATGCAGATGGGGAAATCACTTCTCCAGGTCTTCTCGTTTGGCCGGGTTCCCTGTGAAACATCCTACACCTCCGGCCATTTCAACTCTTCCAAAAATGGCCAAAATTCACATATCATTACAGAACTGTGCAGAAAGGAAGGGTATACAGGGTGACTGGTGGGGTCCTGGTGGAGCTCCAGTGTTTTTATTTTGCTGAGCTTTCATCCTCCCCTCAGGTTTAGAGGAAAACACAAACCAGAAGAGAAAAACTCTGCTCCCCGGACACCATGACGCACTCATTAGACACACAGGGATCTAGGGTTACAGTATGCCCCCCCCAGGATGACGAGCCATCTCCAGGAAGAAATCAACCAGCATGGAGCTGCAGGCCCACCCACTCGGTACATGTGACGTAACACTGGGCTTGTCCCCCGCAAGGACCAAGGGTGCTATAGCTTGGCTGCTAGAAGGTGACCTCACAACATGGCTGCAGATGCTGGTGACGTCCTACCTGTGCTCTGCACGCTTGGTTCACCTTCCCCACCTGGGGTTAGCGCTCTACCCACTGAGAGTTACCCCCTTATAAGTCCTGACCGGGACAAGATTCCCCCCCAGACCCAAATGGTTCCCAAAAATACCAGATAGAACTGGTAATCCCAATCACACGAGTCAAACAGCCAACACCAGAAAGCTATTAAACAGGGGGTTTAATAAATAAAGACACGAAAAGGGATAAATGATACAGATACATAAAATAAAAGGGATAAATGATACAGACAGACACATAAAATAAAAGGGATAAATGATACAGACACATAAAATAAAAGGGATAAATGATACAGATAAAATAAAAGGGATAAATGATACAGATACATAAAATAAAAGGGATAAATGATACAGACAGACACATAAAATAAAAGGGATAAATGATACAGACAGACACATAAAATAAAAGGGATAAATGATACAGACAGACACATAAAATAAAAGGGATAAATGATACAGACAGACACATAAAATAAAAGGGATAAATGATACAGACACATAAAATAAAAGGGATAAATGATACAGATAAAATAAAAGGGATAAATGATACAGATACATAAAATAAAAGGGATAAATGATACAGACAGACACATAAAATAAAAGGGATAAATGATACAGACAGATACATAAAATAAAAGGGATAAATGATACAGACAGATACATAAAATAAAAGGGATAAATGATACAGACAGATACATAAAATAAAAGGGATAAATGATACAGATACATAAAATAAAAAAAGGGATAAAATTTATTTATAAAGGATTTTCCCAGGAAGGAAACATTGAGATTTCTCTCGTTTTCAAGTATGTCCTGGGTTCGAGAACATTGTATTTCTGTAACAATTCAAAGTTACAAGTACTTATACAGCACAAACAGATTCCATAGCGGAAGCACAAACAGACTTACATGATACAACCCTGGTCGTCAGAGAACTGTCCAGGTTATACATTACTTTAAACCAAAAGCTCAGACAGACATCCCAGGAGCTTACACTCTAAAAGGGACTAGGGTAACAAACAAATGGGAGCAGAGGGAAGGTGAAACTGGTGGCCAGTAGAATATCATGGAGATTGCGGGTGGATGGGGTGGGGCAGCAGAGGGAATTAATGGAGGCGAGTCTGATGGAGTAAGGTGTGGAAAGAGAATGAGGTTTGTAACAATGCACAGATAGCTCCAATTAAACAAACGTGGGGGGGGGGGGAACAGATTTATTCTATCAGAAATGGAGGGAGATTCAAGATACTTTAAAAGACTAGTCGGAATAATAAATGCAGACATAAAAATAAAATTGCTAGATTATGACAGCCTGGGTATGATGTCGGACACCTTGAATGCTTGGTTCAGGGCAGCAGAGGGAAGAAATGGAGAGGAGTCACAGACACATAGAATAAAATGGATAAACACATCAGTTAAACTCTCAGTCCCTGCATGTGACAGAGCTCCGGTTCCAGTGGACTTGGGAGAGGAGGAGCAGAATCCGGAATTCAGTTCACATGCGCTGAGATCTTAAGTGACGCGATCCCACACACTGAACTGACTCACTAGAAGAGACTGGTCTTTTCAACCCCTCACTCCCATCCATAAACGCACCCCCAGGGAGGTCCAGCCCTGAGCAATGTCCACTCAGCTCCAGCATTACATATTCTGACCCAGTCCCATCCAGTTAGCCCTATGGTCCATCCAGGCTTCTGTGAGCCTCAGCTGGAAGATATGGGGGCAGGGTCTGTAGATAGACACCGATATATATTAGGGTGCTTCCAAGCACAATTAGGAAGCTTTCCGTCACAGTAGTGTCTGGTCCATGTAATCCGCGTGTTACAGACCCCTCAGTCCACCTCTCCAGACACCCACTCACTGAGATCGGCCCGGCCTCCGATTCGCTCTGATTTAATGCCTCCAGCAGACGATTTGACCCACAGCTCCGATTCGATCTCCCCGGCCCATGTTGCTGGAAGGGATTGGGACGGCCGCTGAGTGTCTTCCAGATCTGGCTGCTTAGTACCCTGAAAACACCAGGCGGGCTGTGTATATAGTCACTGTGTTACATGTTTACAGGTGCATTCTGTATATAGTCACTGTGTTACATGTTTACAGGTGCATTCTGTATATAGTCACTATGTTACATGTTTACAGGCGCATTCTGTATATAGTCACTGTTACAGGTGCATTCTGTATATAGTCACTGTGTTACATGTTTACAGGTGCTTTCTGTATATAGTCACTGTGTTACATGTTTACAGGTGCATTCTGTATATAGTCACTGTGTTACATGTTTACAGGTGCATTCTGTATATAGTCACTATGTTACATGTTTACAGGTGCATTCTGTATATAGTCACTGTGTTACATGTTTACAGGTGCATTCTGTATATAGTCACTATGTTACATGTTTACAGGCGCATTCTGTATATAGTCACTGTTACAGGTGCATTCTGTATATAGTCACTGTGTTACATGTTTACAGGTGCTTTCTGTATATAGTCACTGTGTTACATGTTTACAGGTGCATTCTGTATATAGTCACTGTTACATGTTTACAGGTGCATTCTGTATATAGTCACTGTGTTACATGTTTACAGGCGCATTCTGTATATAGTCACTGTTACAGGCGCATTCTGTATATAGTCACTGTTACAGGTGCATTCTGTATATAGTCACTGTGTTACATGTTTACAGGCGCATTCTGTATATAGTCACTGTTACAGGTGCATTCTGTATTACAGGTGCATTCTGTATATAGTCACTGTGTTACAGGTGCATTCTGTATATAGTCACTGTGTTACATGTTTACAGGCGCATTCTGTATATAGTCACTGTGTTACATGTTTACAGGCGCATTCTGTATATAGTCACTGTGTTACATGTTTACAGGAGCATTCTGTATATAGTCACTGTGTTACATGTTTACAGGCGCATTCTGTATATAGTCACTGTGTTACATGTTTACAGGAGCATTCTGTATATAGTCACTGTGTTACATGTTTACAGGCGCATTCTGTATATAGTCACTGTGTTACATGTTTACAGGCACATTCTGTATATAGTCACTGTGTTACATGTTTACAGGCGCATTCTGTATATAGTCACTGTGTTACAGGTGCATTCGGTATATAGTCACTGTGTTACAGGCGCATTCTGTATATAGTCACTGTGTTACAGGCGCATTCTGTATATAGTCACTGTGTTACAGGTGCATTCTGTATATAGTCACTGTGTTACATGTTTACAGGTGCATTCTGTAGTCACTGTGTTACATGTTTACAGGTGCATTCGGTATATAGTCACTGTGTTACAGGTGCATTCGGTATATAGTCACTGTGTTACAGGCGCATTCTGTATATAGTCACTGTGTTACAGGCGCATTCTGTATATAGTCACTGTGTTACAGGTGCAGTCTGTATATAGTCACTGTGTTACATGTTTACAGGTGCATTCTGTAGTCACTGTGTTACATGTTTACAGGTGCATTCTGTATATAGTCACTGTGTTACATGTTTACAGGTGCATTCTGTATATAGTCACTGTGTTACATGTTTACAGGTGCATTCTGTATATAGTCACTGTGTTACAGGCGCATTCTGTATATAAAGCAGGAAGTGTGTATAAATATATACACTATACAGTGTGGGCGCTTATTACTATGTGATAAATTTAAAGTGCTGGGTGTGGTGCTAATAAATAGTCAAATGCTGCCTATAGTATGGTAAAAACACATAAAAAACAACCAAAATATGTGTCAGAATACAGGATAAAAAGCGGAAACCATACGGCGCATCTAGTGCAATTAATAGGTTAATAAATCAATGGATGTATAAAATCCATAAAAGGCAGTGTAAAACGTAAAAACAGAGGGCGTAAAAAATGTTATTAAAACGTCAATGAAAGTACATAGAGTAAAGTCCAGGTCCAAAGTCAAATGTGCAAAAGGTGCTCAAATGTATAATAAAAAATACTCAAGAAAATGATGATGAAGAATGATGTGCTGATCTTCTTTTAAGTGCTGGTGTTGAATCCTCTTATCCGTCAGTATTCCTCAAAGAAAGCACATCACAGGAAAAAAGTGATAGGGTAGAATTGCTACCTCAGTCGGTATTAAAGTAAATGTCCATAAAAAAAAAAAAAAATCAATATATTGATTTTTTTATGGACATTTACTTTTATACCGACTGAGGAAGGCTTTTTTAAGCCGAAACGCGTCTCGGTAGACCTTGTCCTGGATTTTATTTACTTATTTATTATCAATAAACATATTGTTTACTATTCTACATTCGCTATTTTTCTCCGACTTTTTTTCTCCCTGGAAATTTGGATCCACCACCGCTGAGACAAAGAGGTTTGGGTTCCCACCCTTAAGAGGACCCAGGGCTACATACATTGAGCCTGACATTACGAGGCTCCAGAATCGGTGAGTGTGTTTTACTTTTCCTTCTTTACATCTCCATACACACGCAGTATTACGCTATGGGAGTGCCGTCTCCCGATTCTCTTCATTTTATCTAGTCTCCATTACGGACAGAAAGAAGGGAAGTGCCACCCTATATTTGGCTGCAGGCTGTTTCTCCTTGAGCCGGGATCTTGTGGGCTCCCACAAATGTGAGTGGTTTAGACCTTGATTATAATTTGAGCAATTCTACCCTAACTGTCTGCACTATCACTTTTTTCCTGTGATGTGCTTTCTTTGAGGAATACTGATGGATAAGAGGATTCAACACCAGCACTTAAAAGAAGATCAGCACACCATTCTTCATCATCATTTTCTTGAGTATTTTTTATTCTACATTTGAGCACCTTTTGCACATTTGACTTTGGACCTGGACTTTAATAACATTTTTTACGCCCTCTGTTTTTACGTTTTACACTGCCTTTTATGGATTTTATACATCCATTGATTTATTAACCTATTAATTGCACTAGATGCACCGTATGGTTTCCGCTTTTTATCCTGTATTCTGTATATAGTCACTGTGTTACAGGCGCATTCTGTATATAGTCACTGTGTTACAGGCGCATTCTGTATATAGTCACTGTGTTACAGGCGCATTCTGTATATAGTCACTGTTACAGGCGCATTCTGTATATAGTCACTGTGTTACAGGCGCATTCTGTATATAGTCACTGTGTTACATGTTTACAGGTGCATTCTGTATATAGTCACTGTGTTACAGGCGCATTCTGTATATAGTCACTGTGTTACAGGCGCATTCTGTATATAGTCACTGTGTTACAGGCGCATTCTGTATATAGTCACTGTTACAGGCGCATTCTGTATATAGTCACTGTGTTACAGGCGCATTCTGTATATAGTCACTGTTACAGGTTTACAAGCGCATTCTGTATATAGTCACTGTTACAAGTTTACAGGTGCATTCTGTATATAGTCACTGTGTTACATGGTTACAGGCGCATTCTGTATATAGTCACTGTGTTACATGTTTACAGGTGCATTCTGTATATAGTCACTGTGTTACATGTTTACAGGTGCATTCTGTATATAGTCACTGTGTTACATGTTTACAGGTGCATTCTGTATATAGTCACTGTGTTACAGGCGCATTCTGTATATAGTCACTGTGTTACATGTTTACAGGTGCATTCTGTATATAGTCACTGTGTTACATGTTTACAGGTGCATTCTGTATATAGTCACTGTGTTACAGGCGCATTCTGTATATAGTCACTGTGTTACATGTTTACAGGTGCATTCTTTATATAGTGTGAGCTAGGAAACAGGTAGCGGGTGCAATTGCTCTCTGGGGTGAGCACTCTTGAAAGGTTCAGAGACCAGACCAGTGACTTTCCTTCAGACGGTGGTACATTTATTGCAGCAACCCACAGGTTATACACCACACTGTATATTGCTCAAAAATAAACACTTCAAAAGCAAAGAGAATTCCTAGCCGTGTCCCGGCACTAACTAAACATACAATAATCCTGACTAAACCTGTGCAAACCTAGTGTGTGTCAGGCTTCAGCAAACCAGCATGACCAACCTTGTGCTCCAGCAGATAGAGACCGTCTGCTCCCCAGGTTCTAGAGCGATGTCTGTTTGCCTCACCTGCACTAAATTGCCACTGAGGCAAAGTGCAAAACCAGGGGCTTAGAGGTTCCGGAAGGTGTAAGAGAGGAATCTGGGTGACACATAAACCCCGGACAGGACCTTTCCTTGCTCTCTACATGACGTCCTGTTACATACCCTCCCCCCTTGTTTCAACCCCCTGGGTGGAACACTGACAGCTACACAAGCGTAGACTCTGGACAGAGCATCTACATTGTCCTTTTACCCGGGCGATGCTTCACAGTGAAGCTGTAGTCCTGCAATGCCAGAAACCAACGGTTCACACGTCTGTCTCCTTTTTTAGTGCCATCCATTTGAGGGGAGCATGGTCAGTCACCAGATCAAACTGGCGCCCTAAGATATTATTTATTAATGCGTCCAATGCCCATTTAATAGCCAAACATTCCTTCTCAATCACTGCATATTTCTGTTAGTGATCGTTTACAGGTTGTTCCTCACCATTATGTACCGGTGACAAAACTGCCCCTAGACCAACATCAGATGCATCAGTTTGGACTACAAAGTCCTTGGAAAATTCAGGGGAGTAGAGGATTGGCTGTGCCCAAAGAGCCCTCTACAGGACCTGGAAAGATTCCTCGGCTTCTGGGGACCATTTGACCATTAAATTCTTCCCTTTGGTAAGGTCTGTCAACGGGGCTGCAAGAGTTGCAAAGTTTGGGATAAACCTCCTGTAGTATCCCGTTATCCCAAGGAAAGCTCTGACTTGTTTTTTTACTGGTGGGACGTGGCCACTCCTGAATGGCTTCTACTTTGTTTAGCTGGGGTTTTATGACTCCACGCCCAATCGTGTAACCTAAATATTTGGCTTCCTCTAACCCCAGGGCACATTTTTTTGGATTAGCAGGGATAGCTTGGACTCGAGGCAAATGAGATTCCCAGTCAGTGCTATGTACTACTAGGTCATCCAAGTATGCTGCAGCATACTGTTGGTGGGGTCTCAAAAGTTTGTCCATATCTCTCCGAAATGTAGCCGGTGCATTTTGTAACCCAAAAGGCATCTTTTTATATTGAAACGAACCCTCAGGGGTTACGAAGGCGGTCTTCTCCTTGGCACCTTCTGTCAGTGGAATCTGCCAATATCCTTTGGTCAAGTCCAAAGTTGTCAAATGAGCTGTGCCCAGTCGGTCTAGAAGTTCGTCTACCCTCTACCCGGGGCAGAGGATAAGTGTCAAACTTGGTCACTGAATTGAGCTTCCTAAAATCATTGCAAAACCTCCAACTCCCATCTGGCTTTGGGACTAGGACAATGGGACTGGACCAGTCACTACTGGACTCAATGATGTCTAGCTCAAGCATTTTCTTCACCTCCCCACCGATATCTTTCCTCCGGAATACAGTAAGGCTAGGGACAGATGAGCGCATTTTCTGCGGCCACCGTCAAAATGTACGTCGATGCGTGCGCACGCATTTTTTCACGGAATACGCTTAAGTGGTCAGACGATGCGCAATTCTGGACGTATTTCATGACGATGGGGTGAAAAGAAGTCTAGGGAAATCCGGCTGTTTGAACGTTATGTTGGCCGCACACTAGCAGCGTCTGACATCTCCTAATCACGCACACACGCTGCTATGCGGCCGCAGCGCACTCTGTACGTCAGTACCGCGGTTTAACGTTCTCGAAAAAATGCGTTCATTTTCACTTGCGTTGCGCGGCCGGACTTTTGTGCGACCGTACTTCGTATATTGGCTGTCATTGCCGCGTCACTGCTGCTAGTGCGGCCGTGATTATGTGCGCCAGAACGCGCGTTCGCACTGCCTCAGTCTGACCCTAGCCTAAGCCTTAAGTTTAACCCGGGTCCCTGGGTTCAGTAACAATGTCATGTTGTGTTACTGACGTCTCACCAGGCAGCTCGGAAAATTCTCGTTTTTTTATTAACCTGACTTCCTGCTTTTGTGACTTAGCAATTTTTACTTCAGGGACCTGAGGGTGTTCAGTATCCAGCAGCTAGCGATACTCTAGCTTTCCAGGGCTTTAGCAAGTTCACATGGTATATTTGCTCTGGTTTTCTTTTCCCAGATTGGTGAATTTTATAATTTACTTCCGACTCTATCACTTCAAAAGGGACCCTGCCACTTAGCAAGGAACTTGCTCTCAACCGTGGGAACTAATACCAGCAACCTGTCGCCAGGTGAGAAAATGCAGACTCGAGTATCCCTGTTATATATTCTCTGCTGAGCTGCCTGCGATTGAGCTAAATGCTCTTTTACAATTGGCATTACTACTGCAATTCTGTCCTGCAGCGGTGAAATATGCTCAATAATGCTTTTGTGGGGTGTCTTCTCCCCCTCCCAGGTCTCTTTGGCTATGTCCAGAAGTCCCCGAGGGTGTCTCCCGTAGAGCAATTCAAATGGAGAGTACCCTGTAGGAGGACTGAGGAACCTCTGATGGCAAACATCAGATAGTCCCAGTTTTTCCCATCCTTGTCAACAACCTTTTTCAGCATGCTTTTTAAGGTTTTATTAAAACGCTCTACTAGGCCATCGGTTTGAGGATGGTATACCGAGGTTCGCAAATGCGTCACCTTCAACAACTTGCACAATTCTTTTGTCACTCGTGACATAAATGGAGTACCTTGGTCTGTCAGAAGGTCCTTAGGGATCCCGACCCGGCTAAACACCTGTAATAACTCCTTAGCTATATTCTTGGCTGATGTCTGGCGTAGGGGAATTGCTTCAGGGTAACTGGTAGCGTAATCCATAAATGACCAGGATATACTGATGCCCTCGGGCAGACTTCGGAAGCGGGCCCACTAGGTCCATAGCAATTCTCTCAAATGGCACCTCGATTATTGGCAAGGGTACTAAGGGAGGGGTGCAGACATTTGACAAACCGGACAAGATTTGCAATAGTTTTCAATATCTTTTTGTACCCCGGGCCAGTAAAACCCTTTCAGTGGGTTTCTTGGTACCTAAGTGACCCCCCCCAATAAGTGTCCATGGGCAAGCTCCAATACCACCTTTTTGTACGGTTTGGGGACCACTAGTTGCTCAATAATTTCATTGTTCTTTTTATACACACGATATAAGGAAAAGAGAGCCTATCCCCTGGTTCAATAGGTTCCCCATTGATCATCATAACATTTGCCCAGGCCCTCGCAAGACTAGGATCTTTCCTCTGCTCACTACCAAAAGTTCTGAGTGTTAAGATCTGCAAACTCTAGAGTAGCCTCAGTTTCAGCAGAGGGCGGTGTGACGGGACCGTTCTCTTCCGTCCGTCCTGACTCTCCAGACACCCCTTTGTTGCGGTCAGCCCGGTTACTGGGAGCGTGGTCCTCAGAGCCTCGAGCAGCTTGACCCGCCTGCTTCTGTTACTCTGCCCTGGAACCATTAGGAATCTCCAGAAGGCTGCTCGGTGCCTTCTGATGTTGAGTATATAGTGTAGCGTAGTTTGTAATAAAAGACACCAGGCGCGGCTGTATGCTTTAAAAACAGGATTCTCTCTGAGCTCTGAGAGTTCTCAGTTTTAATGAACAAAACGCCACCATTTATGCTGAAGTCCAACAGTCATAATGTAATTAGTATATTGGTAGGATGCAAATTATGTCAGTTATTTACAATAAACATTCTTTAGCCTTCAGCTCACACAACATTTGTATAATCCATTATTCTAACACATCAGATTAAAACAAACATGCAGCCAGATAAGGGGAAAAACCCTGGTGCATAAATTACACAGCAGTAAAGCTTGTTTACTGTATACACAAAAACACATTTACCTACAGGAATATAAGTATTTTTAAAACTAAAGTTACGCCATTTTACACTAAACTAATTTAAACTAAAACCAAACGATGTAAAATATTTAAAAACAAACGATATAAATGAACATAAAGTCTCTTGGGGGTTTGAAGCATGGAGCGTTACATCAGCTCCATGACATATGTCCCCCCTTCCAGAACGGCAGGGCAAGCTTAGATCCCAAACGGATCGCTTGCCACTGACGAGACCTCGCACTGTGTCCCTTTTCTGCGCCATCTTCAAAGTTCCAGGTTGCGGGCACATAAGCAAAGTCAGCGGGGTCTGACAGTCGCTGGAAGGCTGTGGGTCCCTAGTCCCTTGGCATGAGGCAAGCCAACCCTCTTGTCCAGTGCTCCCAAGGACTCACCGCAGTAGTGTCTGCCAGGCAACAGGCCACCACAGTCCAGAACCAAAACGTTTGCTAGCGGGCACACTGGAATTCCCCCCAACATTTTTCTGTCTCCAGGGCACCTCTGCAGACCCAGGACCAAGACACAGTCCGCAGTCCCAGGTCTCTCCTTCGGGTGATGCCCCCCTCCCGAACATTCAAAAGGGGCCCACCCCACAATCCCAAATTGATGCAATTCATCCTGGGACCAGGAATTTGGTAGCCTCTCAGGATGGTCACTCACCGGTTCTCCTGGTGCAGGTGAGAAGAGGTCCCCTCTCTGGCGCCACCTTGGTCCATAGGGGTCTCCAGGTTCGTCGGGGACAAGGCACACTCCGATGCCAGCACAGAGTCCAGCCTTAGAGACTTTCTCCCAAATCCACTGGGAGCGCCGCAGGTTCCTCACCGTACAAAAATAGGTCCACAGGCTCCATAATTGTTGTCCCTTCAAGTCGGCGATTCGGGCTACCTGAAATATATCTCCCTTGCGCAGTGGGAAGGACCGCAGCCTCTTCGCTGACAGCCTGTTTAATCTTGGCGTTCAGCTGTAAAGTCTTTGCTTTCAGTTCGATAACTGAAGCTTGCAGCTCGGCCTGTACCTGATGGTGTAGTACTGTCTGGAGCCTCATTTTCCAGCTGTTGCTGTGCAGTGTACAGCCTGCTTTCAGAGTGTCTCAACTGCTCACTTATAGCATGGCGTTGCTCGGTCTCTGCATCAAGCTGCTCCTGAAGCTCTTGACATCTTGCTTCCCAGGCAGTGATAGAAGCCTGGAGTTCAGCCTTTAGTTCTCGGCACTGACCCTCCAGCTGTTGACATGACTTCTCTAGTAGCTGGGCCTTGCTTCGCTCTGCCTCTCCGTCTGCTCTCAGTTGGTCATTCAGCAATCTGGCCTTTTTAAGATTCTGGCCTACTCGCTCAGCGTTACTTTGCTCGTCTTTCAGCTTCTCCACCAGCTCCATAATCTGGGATTCCAGGAGACACTTTTCCCCCAAGGCTGCCTGGACTTTTAAAACGCCAATGGCCATGGCCTCCTCTCGAGCAGCGTTATCCTTGGCTCGCTCAGCAGCTGTAAGTAAATCCCGTAAGCCAGTCGTCTCCATCTCCAGGCGCTGTACATTCACCTCTGAATAGTCTCACCTCATCCAGCTCTCTCTGGTCATCTTGCGGCTCATTTTGCTGGTTCTGTAAAGTCTCTGTCTGTGCCATTATCAGTGCTCGAGCAGTGAGCAATTCAGCCTGTAACATGCTGACCAGATCGTCCATGGTCTGTGTGGCCCCATCTCTCATGAGGGGAACAGCCTGGGTGTCAGTCTCTGGTGGCCTGATACTGCCCGCTGGAAGATGGCTTACTGTTGTAATCCCCGGGCTGTGACGGTGTTTTGCTCTGGTCTGCTTTGGCTCGGCGACCTCTCTTTTTCTTCCTCTTCCCGCTGGCTGGTGTGGGGAGGCTTCCTCCAGGGGCTTCAGCGACTTGTAGCTGGGCTGCAGTTTGCAACCTTTTTAAGTCTATTTCGAGTGCCCATTCCTCAGCAGCGAGTCCCTTTAGCACGGGCCAAAAGGCAGAGTCCTCATACACGTCCAGGTAGCGCCCCTGGATGCTGCACAATTCTGCATGTCTGGCAGCCTGTGGACTGCCATAATTGTCTCCCCCCTTAAAAGTAGATCCATGCTGGGCCAGGACCGCGCAACACATAGCCTGGGGGAGGCTTCTCGTCAGCTTCCCAATCCTCCGCACTCACACATTGCAGCAAGTCCTCGTATTTGCACTCTAGATCTAGTGTGGCACGCAGCCAGTGCACCAACTGGTCTCCATGGCTCGCAGTGGGCTGAGGCCCCAACACTTGGGGTCTCCACAACTGAATGTCCTCTGTGATTCTCTGCTCATAAGGAATAAATGAGCTGTCCTGATCCATAGTCCTCTGTAGACGGTTTTCTTTCACCACAGGCAAAAACCTCTGGTCTCTCTCAGCGGGGACACATCTCCCCTCGCTCCGGGTTGCACCACACTTGTGCCTTTGACCCTTACTTCAGTATTCGTTCCTTCCATGGCTCTCCAGCAGGTCCTTCAGGGTGTTCTGCTTGCAGGCTGTATAGTTTGTCATCTCGGGGTGTATTGGTATTAGAGAGCCTCTATCCACACCGCTTGCCACCAGTGTGACGGGACCATTCTCTTCCGTCTGTCTGACTCTCCAGACACCTTCGTTGCGGTCAGCCCGGCTACTGGGAGCGCTGTCCTCAGCGCCTCGAGCGGCGTGACCCGCCTGCTTCTGTTCCTCTGCCCTGGAGCCGTTAGGAATCTCCAGAAGGCCGCTCGGTGCCTTCTGATGTTAAGTATATAGTGTAGCGTAGTTTGTAATAAAAGACACCAAGCGCGGCTGTATGCTTTAACAACAGGATTCTCTGAGAGTTCTGTTTTAATGAATAAAAACGCCACCATTTATGCTGAAATCCAACAGTCATAATTTGCATAAATGACGCACCTCGTCCTACCAATATACTAATTACATTATGTCAGGTATTTACAATAAACATTCTTTAGCCTACACAACACTTGTATAATCCATTGTTCTAACACATCAGATTAAAGACAAACACTATCACAGATCCCTTGAATCAAACATGCAGCCAAATAAGGGGAAAAGCCATGTTGCATAAATTACACAGCAGTAAAGCTTGTTTACTGGCTATACAGAAACACATTTACCTACAGGAATATAAGTATATTTAAAAGTAAAGTTATGCCATTTTACACTAAACTAATTTAAACTAAAACCAAACGATGTAAAATATTTAAAAACACACGATATAAAAAGGAACATAAGTCTCTTTCGGGTTTGAAGCATGGAGCGTTACATCAGCTCCATGACAGGCGGTCTATCCTCAATGGCTATAGGGCCTTCAAACTCTTCCAATTCTCCTGCCAAAACAGAAGGGAAAGTCTAGGGACCCCCCAAGAGGAATCCTCTGAATACGTCTTCTCTGCAGCATCCATGTATTCTGATTCAGTCTCTGGTTTAGAAAATGTGGCACAGTCTGGGTGTTCCCAGAGTGCCCAAAATTCAGGGAAGTCTCGCCCTATAAATTACATCATGCACCAAGTGAGGCACAACCCCAACCAAGTGCCTCAGATCACCCTGTGCAGTTCCAAACTTCACAGCTACTATAGGATACTCCGAGTATCACCATGTACACACACACACACACACACACACACACACTCTCTACAGCAACCTTTTTAGCCCGGACATTCACAGAGCCTATAAATTCAGCCTTAAGGGTTACTAAAACTTCCAGAGTCCAGCAAAGCAGTAACATGCTTATCATTCACAGTTATTGCACACATGTGTTTTCCCTTCACTGGCACCGCAGTGCATGAAACCGTGGAAAACAAAGACTGCCGTTTTTCCTTGAAAGACAAGTCACACTGCATAGGCTCATCAGTTAATGGACAGGTCGCAGCTAAATACCCAAGTTCCTGGCACCGAAAAACTCTTACATTCCTCAGGTTAGGTCTGCTGACGGGCACTGGTGTTCCCACTTTGGAATGCCAACCTCCCTGGTTTAAAAAAAAATCAGAAGTTTTTCCCTCTGCCTCCTTGCCACGCTCACCACTTTCCCTGGAACAGTCTTACTGATTGCCGAGGG